>ML784841.1:21710-83694 GCA_009831015.1 Picea engelmannii
CCTTGATATGTCTTCTCAATACCATAGATATTTCACCATCTGAATCGTTCTAGAAAAAAATTTATAGCAAAAATGGTAAGATGACCTGAAAATAACATACCTTAGAACACATCACCAAAAGACTTCATCCTCCCTTGAAATCCAGCCTTCTTTTCCTTCTTCTTCCTTCTGAAATTCAAATTGTATCAAAATGAATGTATAATGATGTTTATTTATACCATTTATGTCACTTCCTTTTAACATTAGGGCTGACCTGACACTTTCTTATTTTGTAATTATTTTCTGTAATCATCTTCAGGGCCTACATGTACAATTCACTTTGTCATCTTCAAAAATTCATTTCTCCTCAACCATGAGGATCCACGTGATGTGCCACATACCACCGGAAACAACATGATGTATACTATCCATCCATGGGTGTTGTATCTACATGTTCATTTTCCTTCATGTCCAAATACCTTCATCAATCTTGCGGTCCAAAACCCATGACTAGGGTTGACATCAATGACAACAACCAATCTTCCAACATATATTTGGTATCAGAGCACCGATCCTAGTGTTTTTCTCTCTCAATCAAGTCATCTTGGAATTTTTGTTATAAATTTGTTTAGGGGCCACTTTAGAAGGAGAAACTTGGAGGTTGTTTAGAATACTTATCAAGGTACCTATGGTACAAATTTTATCTTCTAGGTCATTTTACTTTCGGAGATACACCCTGTGGAAGTTAGGTTTTTTTACTAGTCCTATAAGTAGTCTCAAAGAGGAGTTCCAAGTAAAAAAGTCATAAATTATTCATAGAAGATTCAAATTACATGAGACCAATTGCATTTGAAAGATTACATGACTTAGTATTTTGTGTATGATGTTCAAAATAAAATATCAAATATTGTGTGTGTGGAATTCTGTAAAAGTTCACTCTCTGGGAAATGCCAAAAATCAGCAAGGTTTGGGAAAGTTACCCTAAATTTCAATTGGCACATAAAAATTTGGTCAGACATGTGGTATTGTAGAGAAGACATATCATAGTAATACAAGATGAAATTTTAGACTCTTACAAGCTAAAATCAGAAGGAAGGTCGGCTAAGAGGACATACTCCAAATCAGGGTTTCAAAGGTATGTTCACTTAAAATTATCATAAATTTTGATTGGAATGTCCGATTGAGCTGATTCAAAATCCATTGGAAAGAGAAAAACATATAATATTATATGGGAATAAGTATTTTAATTATTTGAGATAATTATTCTTAATATAATAAGGTTGAAATTTGAGGCTTCGGTTATAACTCAATTAAGAATCAATGGAAATACCTGAATTTACATGAGATGAAGATAAGGATGAAATGAATCCTATTGAATGGTTGAGGTTAGTAAAGGGAAATGATAATAATACTTCAATACCAAGTATTTATATTTTTGGTGAAGCTCGAAAGTGGTGGATGAGTATGGATAAGGATACTAGATGGAAGCTCACATGGGAACAATTTGAAAAAATATTCTCAAATAAATGGATCAAGGATACAAAAATGGAGAACATGTATAGAATTGAAGATGAATTAAAAGAATAAAAATAAGAGATTAAGAATAAAGATGAGGATCTACCTAAGATATGATCCCTTAATGCATCACTCATTAAGGAGGTTAAGAACTTAAACCAAGAAAATAATAGAAAAGACAAGTGGGAAAAAGAGGAGTCAATGAAAGATTTGAAAAAGAAAGATGAAGAGATATGTAGATTACGAAACCATAATAAAAAGACTATTGGATGAGGTTAAGAGATTGAAGGAAGAAAAGAAGAATTGTCAAAATCAAGAAGAAATAAGGATCTTGGATGAAGAATATACCAAAAGACTTGAAGAGAAAATTATCAAGAAGGTTGAGGAATCCCTAAATACTGATGAGGTAAAATAAAAAATGCAATCCAGAATTGAAGAAGGACGTCATAATTTGATAAATGAGGTGAAATTTCAACTTCAAAAGGAGAAAGGAGACAAGATTCAAGAAGGCCACCAAAACATACTTGAAGAATTTGAACTCCATATAGAGGATTTACATGCCAAATATGATAGTATTATTTCCAAGGTTAGAAAAATCAAAGAGAAAGAAAGGAATATAGAGGATTCGATTGTCTATGAAAATAATTTAGATGAAATACACATGAAGATTGAAGAAAAACCATCAAAATTGGAACCATATTGATAACCTCATTACCAGGAAACATTTCAAGGAATACAAGAAGGTCGATATCAACATTATGAAGGAAGAATATGGAATACATGTCAATATTCATGGAACAAGGCATCACAAAACCACTCTTCAACAAAATATTATCAGAGACCAAAAACCACTAAATATTTGAGAAGCTACAACAAAAATACATTGAATCAAAGGAAATAAAATTATGCAACATCTAGGCATCAAGGATTAAGACCGAAAATAATTGATTTTGGATGGATAGATCATCATCAATGGAATGAAGAAAGAAAGAACATAAGGATATCATATTACTTGGTTCATCTCATGTGAAGCCTTTAATTGCAAAGCTTTGAGGACAAATATTTTTGAAGGAGGGTACTATGTTATGATCCAAGGAGGGCATATATAAGGCTAAATGTATATGATATGACCCCAAGGGGGTGAATATATGGGGATAAGTGTACATGCAATGTGTAAATATATGTGTAATAGGGTCGGACTAATAGTAAAGTGTCTTCATGTATAATGTGTGAATAGGTATAAATAGATATCATGTATTCATTATTGTGGGAGGCTAATGGTGAGGTATGAAGGTATTTGGTTATTTGGAGGGGGTTCCCCTATTGTTTAAGGAGTTATTGTGTAACTTATATATCTTGGAGTTGTTCTCCATGCTCACATTTTGTGAATGGTGTGTACTTCTGTTATTTTATGATATTTTAAGCAATTGGTTCATTGTAATATGATAAGTGAGATGAAAAATCTATCCCAAAAGGATAAATGATGGTTGTTGAGATGGAAAGCATGGAGAAGAGGCTAGTGTTGTGACACTAGAACCCTATGATATGAAATGATCTCCATTGAGATGTGATATGCTATGAGAGAGAAAGTCAGGGGATGCCTTGGCTATAAGAATATCTAAGTAACAATACTCTTCTTGTGTGAGGAGTCCTTGGAAAATGATGGATTGCCCGAGGGACTATGTATCAGAGAAGGGGATGCTTGAGCCTAGAGGTTGAGTGACTGCAAGGAAGAAGAGACTTGAATAAATAAAATTCTAGATGGGATGATGAGTGCATTGGGTATATCCAATAAAAGAGTTAGATGATTCCTAACCATGGCATCCATATGGATGAGGATCCACAATCATACATATAAGTATTGTGTTGAAATGTATACGTTATCCTTAACTATGGACATAAATGGAATATTTATCCACAAAAGTGGTTATAATATGCATTTTACTTGATAATTGTTGTACACATACGATGAAATTCCAAAATTATAGGAGTGGACCAAACCATGAAGGGAAAATTACCACTGAAGTAATTGAAGGATCAAGACATGGCAATAGTTTCCCTTCATGTTCATAAATTTCCTTGAGAAATCTAAGTTTCCCTGGTGGTATCATGGCCTGGAATGGGGGTGGCCTACTATAGAAGATAACAGTGTACTAGAGCCTATGGTTGCATGGAAAAGAACTCACCCTCAGTCAGCTTGGCCAGTCATGAGTTTATAACATATAAGTCTCTCATTGTGCTCTCAATGTGCTCTGTAAAATATGCATGCTTATTCAATTTAGAAAATTGTATGGATATGTGTGGAAATATATGGGGAACATAATGGATGTATGTTCCTTGTTTCTTGTATGTATAATAATTTAATTTCTGTTTATTTTCCTCTTGAAATTATATTGTAGGCTGTTGGCATTATTGATTGTGTGTTTTCATTGATGGAAACATGAGTCAAGCATGTACAGTAAATAGAGAAAAAGGAAGATCACCTTGGGGTAGAATCAATTCGTGATCACTTTTGATCACAATAGGATCAACAATAATCCTATGTTCCTAAATCTCAAGAGGGGTAGCATGCATATAATCCATGCACAAAAGGAGTAACAAAGCACAAGGAATTAAGAGCTCATGAGGGTTAGAGAGTAAATATCAGTACATAGAAGAATGCACAAATGTTAATTGAAGCTCAAAAGAGATGACACATTTGAAGTAACACATGAGACATAGTTTTGTGAGAGAATAAATCCTTTTGTAAAGGATCGAGTTATAGGAGTCATTAACTCCTAGTTCAGGAAAATCTAGGATCATTAGATCAAGGTGAAGTTAGAGACTGGGAATGATTAAATATCAACCGTCAGATATGGAGCAATAACATTATGGACAGTTGGATCAAGCCAAAGTCATAGATCGAGAGAGTATAAATAAGAGCCATCATATTTCGTGGAGGAAATTCAAGTGAGATCTCAACTATTAGATCAGTTCGGGATCTATATTTATCATCAGATAGAACCAAGTGGAAGGATAGGATAAGAGGACCACATAAGACACAAATTCTTGAAAACCCCCGAAGTCCTGAAGTAAATAAGGGCCATGAGATTTGGGAAATGCATGGTGAGCATTGGATGAGGATAGGTAGGTCCAATAGTGATCAACTCCGATGCTAACCACTTCAGTGAGAAGGAGTCTAAATTAGGTAAGTTTACCCAAAGGAAGAAGCCCCAAAGTCGTGAACTCCCATCGACTGTCAGATAAGAGAAAGAATAGGAAATCTCGTCAACCGTTGATTTGGAGTGAAAATATTGAAATCTTCAGATCGTGCTAAAGAAAAGGGTGGTAAAATATGACCTTGACCTACTCCAATGATAAGAAACTCAGATAAACCAAGAGCTCCTGAACCCCAGAGTTCCAGAATAAATAAAGGCCATAGGATCAAGATAGTTAAAAATATACGGTGGTAGATCTATTCGACACTTCAACAATGATCGAAGGATGGTATAAAAGTTCCAAAACTCCTGAAGCCATGAAGTACTGAAGCCAAAAAGTGAGACATGTGGAAGAAGACAAATATGACATGTGACCCAATTGACTAATGACAAGTGTCAAGGTATAGTTGGCACATTAGGTATATGAAAGTTACGAATCAAGGTGACACATGGAAACCACTTAGCCAATGCCACATCAACAGTGACGTCAGCAAGCTATGTCACTACGAGACTACATCGTCCAAGGATATCCAACTTCTCCTACCAGATAAAATATCTGAAGTGCCGAAGTCACAAATTAACATTTGGCCATTGATCTAAGATCGTACATAATATTTCTTGACCATCTGATCAGTACAATGGAAGGATAGAGTAAGCGTGAATCACGAAGTAACACTAATCATTGTTCTACTTCAGGAGCGTTCTCGACCGTTGATCAAGCACAGTGGAAGGATAGCGTAAGTAGAGATGTTAACCGATAGAAAGAGGTCACCACAACTTTATGACTTATTCGGTAGGTAAATATTCCATAGGGATTGAACTACTTCAGATTTCTACTAGCCTAGAGTCCCAGAGTCACGAATATTTGAATACCCAGAGAGCGAGAGATCTGTTGTGCCTAAGTTTATGGTCCTAGCTCATGGACATATGAAGGTTATCAAGCAGGGAATTTTGGTACACCCTTCGATGGAATTTTATCCAGAAGAGTTGGAAAACTGCAAAGACTAGAGTCCCAAAATGATGAAGCCCCGAAGTGAATAGGAAATGTCCACTCAACCGCAGATTAAGTCTTGACCGTTGATTTGTTTGAAGCCTTTGGATAAGACAAGATTTTCCATCCAACAGAATATTAAATATTGATCGTCTGATCTATTAGTGAATACAATATACACACTTCGATGAAATGTACTATGGGAGGATTGAATGACTGCAAAGTCTGGAGGTCCCAAAGGATGAAGTACCAGAGAACCTGGTTCCAAAACCGATCACTTGATAAGGTAAAGAATCTAAAGGGGCTAGAATTAAATAATTCCTCAGACACTTGAATATGGTCCCACGTAGAATAATAGGGGTGGAAGAAGAAAGCGCTAGGAACAACACTTAATAAGCCCTTGGTTTTGAGCCCATGGTCATTTGAACATTGGGTTGAAGGAAGCACCTCATACAAAATTCATTTCTGTAAAAAACTTAAGTCATGTGGAGTAATTTTATAGATATTAACACCATAACAATACAGAGAGCAGGTAAAATCTCAAATATAATCTATTGGAAAACTTGGGAATGCAACAGAAACATGGAAACATCGACAAATAAAAGACAATACTGTGGTTCTTCCGATTAATTCTGAGTTAATTCATATCTGTGATCAACTCATGTAGATGAAATTTGAATCAAGATTAACCTTCTAAATAAGGGGAAGATTATCTATGTTAAATTAAATAAAGAGATGCAATGGTTCATGTCAAAAGACACAATGGTTCAATTCTATACCTATTGAAATACTATATAAACCAAAAGTAGTAGTGAATCTTAGTGTGTCTTGGTGGATTATATATATACACACACACACACACACACATATAATGGATTGAATGGAAGCTCATTCTATCAAGTTGGTGTTTGTTTACAAGTTGAGTCTTGTTATGAGGGTTGGATTCCTTACATCTTAGTTGGATGTAATGTCCCCCACCTCTTAGAGAGGTGATGAGGAGACTCAGTGACTTGGGTACCCCCACTAGGTCATAGTCTTACACTGAAGGGGGAAGTCAATGAAGCTAAAGTTATATTTTTAAGTTGACTTAAGAAAGGAAAAAGGGGATTAAAGGTAAAAGATAACTCAACAGAAGAATGAAGATTAACCCTGGGAGTTAACCTAACTCAATAGAGAATTAGAAGGAAAAGGTATAAGTAAGAGGTTGGGGCACACCTATTATTCATTCTAGTTTTGGATTAGCATTTTCTATTGCTCTTGAGCATTCAGTTTGGGGGTTTTGTTGTACAAACCCTTGTGAGCAACTCAGTGGTGAAATATCCACTCACCTTGTTCCACAGCTTGGTCTCGGGGATGAAAGATTCCTCCACACCATTCTAGTCTCAGTTCATCTCCATCCAGTTCTTTAGAAGGTAGCAGGCCATAGTATTCTTCTGATTCCAATAAGGGCACACCATTATCTAGAGGGAGGTTTGATCCAGCTTATCCAGAGGGCCTGGGGCCATTCCGACACTTGGGTTTTGTCTGCAGGGGAATGATCATCAGTTTGAGGACTTTTCTAGAGGGTTATCATCCTTATATCATTATCTGCAGATTGGGATGTCTTGGAGCCATAGGGGACGTCCTGTGATTCAGAAAAAATCAGATCTAGGGAGATATGCTTGTGATTTGGTTCTGAAACTTCTTCCACAGAATTTTCTTAGCCCAATCTACATTCCGAGAGAGTTTCAAGTCATTTGGAGTTGTATTCCTTCAGGGACGAGTTGCATTGGGGTTCTAGCTATTCAGGAGGGTGCAACTCCCTTAGGAGATTTAGAAGTTGGAGGGGTTGCACTTGGATGTTGGGCTTGAAACTATAGGAGGAGGTTCCCACTGCCCTGATCTATCATTGGGCCGAGTTTGAGCTCATTTGGAGCATCTTTCCATCAGGGCCAAATTCTTGAGGGTTTCAGACTTCACTTGGAGCATGGCATTCTTCAGCTAGAGGGTTTTGACATCCATATCTGTTGGGTATTGGTCTTCATTAATTATTCATCCTTTGGAGGCTTCTTTTGTATTGGTAGAGCATTTTGTAGTAGCTCATATCTATTGATTGTACGACCATCTGAGGTTTATGCCAGATCAATCATCTATTATATTGATTCTGCATAATATAAAGGTCATATCTTGCTTGTGCTTCTATATATTTTGATTGTGTTATGATCTTCATGTGTTGGATAAATCTTGTATGCACTTAATAGCTCAATAAACACCTACACCACAATAAATCAGTAGTAGTTAGTGATACCAAGCGAAAAATTTGGCTTGGGATCATTACTGTGGTATCAGAGCTTCGATCTTCCAAACCTGTGGAGAGATCGATGCATGCAGAGGTACAATGGAATTGTTATGGGTTGGAGGAAGAAAAACAACAGTGAAACAGAGGTAGAAATGGAAGGGTCGGGGGATGACCATGAGCCTCAGGGCTTGGCTCTCTTAGTAGCCGAATTTGGTAAGTTCCAACAAAACATGAACCACACAGAAATCACATTGGTCCAACAGTTGGATGAGTATCAGAAAACCAACAGAAGGGGACAGGCCGAAATCTCTGAAACCTTGAAGAAAGTTGATGAGAATCTACATAAAATGAACGAGAACCAAACTAGGATAACTGACCTTCTGATGAAAGTAACCCATCGAGGCAAGGATCCTGATACGTATGGGAATAAGGAGGCTGGGGGTTCCATTGGAACCCATGAGGAAGTCAGATATAACCTGGAGAAAGCACCGGGATCCGAAGGAAGTCTAGGAGGTGGCACGTTTCATGGGTAGATGGGTAGCAGGGCCAATCATAGGCCATACATGCCAGTGTTCAGAGATGAATAGCTAGGCCGACACTCAGGTAGCAGAGATAACCCCAGACCATACATGCCCACATTCACAGATGAGTAAGGGCAACATGAACAAGTTGAAGACTTTGTGGAACAATTAGCCAAGAGTACCAAGGAATACTACAACTTGGATATGAGATTTCAAAGACAGATGTCCCTAGACCAGTATTGTCAACTCAGGTTCAGAAACCAGCCTAGGATGAACCATAGGGGTAGCTTTGAGTTTGAGCAAAGGGCAGGGAAGATAGAGATTCCATACTTTGATGGTACGACTAAGATGAAAACACAAGCATGGGTGCAGAAGCTGGATACTTACCTGCAGCTTAACCCCATGAGAGAGATGGAGGCCATCAAGTTTTCCACTATGTACTTGGATGGCAAGGCCCACAACTGGTGGTACCATGGGCTCACCACACTCGGCCACAACCAATTTGTATCCTATACAAAATTCACTCAGAGGCTCATTGATAGATTTGATCAAGGAGATCCTAAGCTACATTTTCGGGAGCTCACCCAAATCAAGAAAACAGGTGTGGTTGAAGCATACATTGATGAATTCCAGAGGTTTGCAGTGATGGTGCAAGATATATCTCCAACCAGGCTCATGATGCTTTTCATAGAAGGGTTGATGGAACCCTTGAAGGGTTGGGTAAAGGTCTTCAAGCCTACTAACCTACAAGAGTCCATTTGGAATATGAGGGATTTGGGTCCAGCTGCTAAACCAAAATTCATACCCAGACCTCCTCTTAACAATGGTGGAAGAGATCAAAGGCCTCCAATAAACCAAGGAGGACATGACCCTAAGGGTTATGACAGGGGCCGTGGTAGAATAGATGATAACACCAGGAGAGAACTGCGAAGAAAGCAACTCTACTTCACATGCAAGGAACCATGGAATCCCTCACACAAGTGCATGGAATGTGGACAAGTACATTACATTGAGGTCACCTCAGATAATGAAGAAGAAGATTAGATTGGACAGATATAGAACATGGAGGCAGAAACCACTGAGGCAGCAGAAGAAGAACAAATTACAGAACATGATAGTATGGCCACCTTGGCATCTATCAGTGGAGTGCCCAAGTATAACACCTTCCGAATGAGGGGGGTCTTGCAAGGTCAGAGAGTCTCGGTCTTGCTTGATGGAGGAGCTTCCCACAACTTCATTGATGCAACATTGTTGAAGAGAAGACACATACCCACAATAGAATTTGAAGGATTCAAAGTGGAGGTTGCAGGAGGAAGCACCATGCCTTGTGACAGATATATTCCAGGCCTAAATCTTACCTTGGGAAGGCATGAGTTGACACAGGACGTCTATGTCATGGATCTACCAGATACCAACATCATCTTTGGAGTTTAGTGGCTCAACACATTAGGGCCTATCACCACCAACTACAAAACGATGGAAATGTCATTCACAGAAGAGGGTGGATGGAAGGTAGTGCTTTGGGGCATGACAGGGAATGATGCAAAGGTAGTCACAACCAAGAGAATGGAAGCCATCTTCTGGAGAGATGAAATGGTATATGCAGCCAAATGCATGGTTGTGACACGTGTGGATGAATAGGGCAAGGTTCATTACACTCCCGAAATCAAGGAAATTCTTGACAAACACCACAAGGTGTTTGGGCCTATTCCTCTAGGGGTTCCACCGGATAGAGGATTTGATCACATTATTGAGCTATAGGTAGGGGCCAAACCAGTGATCACCACACAGTACAGACATCCCAATAAGTACAAAGATGAGATAGAAAAGGCCATCAAGGAACTTTTGGACATGGGACACATCCGACCCAGTAGTAGTCCTTTTGCTTCTTCAGTAGTGTTGGTGAAAAAGAAGTATGGCACTATGAGGATGTGCATTAATTATAGGGCCTTGAATAAAAAGACCATCAAAAACAGGTACCCAATACCAAGGATTGATGAACTATTGGACGAATTGCATGGGGCCGTTTACTTCACTAATATTGACCTTCGTTCTGGCTACCATAAAATCAAGATGAGGGAGGAAGAAATATCAAAAACAACTTTTAGATGTCACTACGGTCATTATGAGTTTTTGGTGATGCCCTTTGGGTTAACCAATGCCCCTGCTACGTTCCAGTCATGTATGAACCATGTATTGAACAAGCAGCTAAGGAAGCACCTATTAGTATTCTTTGATGACTTTCTTATTTATAGTCGGACATGGGAGGAGCATCTTAGGCATTTGGACCAGATTTTGTCAATTATGGAAGAACAGTCCCTATATGCTAAGGAGTCCAAATGTGAGTTTTGAATGACAGAGGTCCTTTATCTAGGACACATTATCGGAGCAAAATGGGTACAAGTGCATCAGGAGAAGATTGAAGCCATCATGGAATGGCCCACTCCTAAGACACTCATAGAGTTGAGAGGATTTATGGGAATGTGCTCATACTACAGAAAGTTTGTCAAGGGATTCTCTCAATTATGTGCACCCTTGACCGATTTGACTAAGAAGGGAGCATTCAAGTGGGACGAGGAGGCTCAAAAAATGATGGACAAGATGAAGAAGGTGATGAGTACATGCCCAGTCTTAGCCCTTCCATATTTTAGTCTTCCATTTACCTTGGAGTGTGATGCACCCGGGGAAGGAATAGTGGCCGTACTGATGCAGAAGAGGTACCCTCTTGCCTACGAGAGCTGAAAACTTCGGGGTCCTGAGCTACTCTACAACATTTATGATAAAGAAATGTTGGCTATCATGCATGCACTAACCAAATTCCGGAAATACTTGGTAGGTGCTCGGTTTGTTGTCAAGTCAGATCATAACAGTCTCAAATACTTATTGGAACAGAAGGAATTGAACGAGAGGCGACAAAAATGGGTAAGTAGAATACAGGCCTATGACTTCGACATTGAGTTTGTCAAAGGAAAGAATAATGTGGTAGCGGATGCCTTATCCAAGAGACCATTCATCCTTGCCATAATAGGGATCACAGTTGATTGGAAAGACCAACTAGTGATGGAGTATGCATAGGATTAGTTTGCATGCCAATTATTGGATGGACAGATACAAGATGAAGATTTCAAGGTTATTAATGACCTCATCTACTACAAAGACTGAATCTTCTTGGTTTCTGGGTCGGCCTTCAATGCCAAGGTATTATAGGCATGCCATGACTCACCAATGGCGGGACATCAGGGGATCAACAAGACGTATAGGCAGGTGAGAGAAAGTTTCTCTTGGAAATTGCTGAAGGAGGATGTGATTAGGCACGTCAAATAGTGTGCGACATGTCAGGAAAACAAGGATGAGCACACACACCCAACAGGACTTTTGCAACCCTTTCCCATGCCGGAGTACAAATGGGAAAGCATATCTATGGATTTCATCACCGGGCTACCAAAGATGCAAGGAAAGGGATGCATATTCGTAGTGGTGGATAGGTTAACGAAGTTTGCACAATTCTTTGCCATAGATACTAACTTTAGTGCAGCATAGGTGGCCGAACTTTTTTTCAGGGAGATTTTTCAGGTTGCACGGCCTCCCCAAGACCATTGTCAGCGATAGGGATAGCAGGTTTATGAGTACTTTTTGGCAAGATTTGTTTCGGTTGGTTGGTATGGCCTTGACCCCTAGCACTAGCTATCACCCACAGACAGATGGACAGATGGAGATAGTCAACAAATGGGTGGAAGGCTATCTCATAAACTATGTGGCAGGGAAACATAAGGCATGGGTCAGCTGGTTGCATTTGGGAGAATATTGCTACAATACCACCCAACATAGGTCTATTGGCATGTCTCCATTCAAAGATTTGTATAGCTATGATCCCTTTTCATTTGTAGAGATTGCATTCGGAGACAGTAGGGCACCAATGGTACATGATTGGATACAACAGAGCCAAGACATTATCAGGGAATTGAAGGATCATCTACAAAGGGCACAAAACCAATAGAAGGTTCAAGCAAACAAGCACATAGTTGACTGGACTTTTGAGGTTGGCGATTTAGTCTACTTGAGATTGCAACCATACAGGCAATCTTCCATTAAAAGAAGCAGAGCGGAGAAACTGCAGCCACGGTTCTTTGGACCCTACAGAGTCAACAGGAGGATAGGGGTCGTAGCTTATGAGTTGGAGCTTCCACAGGCTAGCAGAATTCACAACGTTTTTCATGTCTCGTGCCTTAAGAAAGCCCTTGGTCAACACATCAGGCCTATTGAGGTATTACCCCCCATGGATGAGGATGGACAACTTGTCTTGATTTCGGAGGAGGTGCTAGAAATCCGGGAGAAGAAGCTCAAAAACTGAAGCATCAAGGAGTACCTGATCAGGTGGAAGGATTTACCCATTGAGGATGCCACTTGGGAGTAGGAACACGCAGTAAGAGAAGCAGGTTTGGAATTGATTGATGACAAGCAATTTCAAGCAAGGGAGACTGTAATGTCCCCCACCTCTTAGAGAGGTGATGAGGAGACTCAATGACCTGGGCACCCCCACTAGGTCATAGTCTTACACTGAAGGGGGAAGTCAATGAAGATAAAGTTATATTTTTAAGTTGACTTAAGAAAGGAAAAAGAGGATTAAAGGTAAAAGATAACTCAACAGAAGAATAGAAGATTAACCCTGGGAGTTAACCTAACTCAACAGAGAATTAAAAGGAAAAGGTATAAGTAAGAGGCTGGGGCGCACCTATTATTCATTCTGGTTTTGGATTAGCATTTTCTATTGCTCTTGAGCATTCAGTTTGGGGGTTTTGTTGTACAAACCCTTGTGAGAAACTCAGTGGTGAAATATCCACTCACCTTGTTCCACAGCTTGGTCTCAGGGATGAAAGATTCCTCCACACCATTCTAGTCTCAGTTCATCTCCATCCAGTGCTTCAGAAGGTAGCAGGCCGTACTGTTCTCGTGATTCCAGCAAGGGCGCACCATTATCTAGAGGGAGGTTCGATCCAGCTTATCCAGAGGGATTGGGGCCATTCCGACACTTGGGTTTTGTTTGTAGGGGCATGATGTTATCAGACTAATCAGTAGGTGAGGACACTAACAGATCTCCCTAGATCCACCTGGATCTAGAACAAAACAATACATGACATGACTCTTTCCCTAAGTTATGACCATTGAATTAGCTAGTAAAGAGGAACAAGTGACATACCTTTGTATCGCTTCCTAGGGTCTTTGTTGCTCCTGCTTCTCTCTGGTGCTCTCGTGAGGTCAAGACCAAGACAACACAAACCAACCAAAGTGAAGATAGCAAAATATATTCAATCGTCAACTTATGTGTATGATCAAGGAATTACAGAATAAAGTAAGAATGAATTTATGGTAAAAGGACATGCCGTTGTATCATATTAATCTAAAGTAGAAGATACAACCTGATCGCTTTGATGTCGTAAGATTACTTTCGATGGATCTTGGTTCTAACACACACTTGCTCGATCCTTTTATGAAGAAGATCCAATTCCTCTTGATAGACTTGCTAGAGTCTCCAAGCTCCTGTTCAAGTTGAGTTCTTCACACAATTCCTTCACCAATTCTCCAATTAATCTTTCTTAACCTTTTCCATGAGAATCCCATCAATATATAGGAGAGGATGAGATGGTTACTTGGATGAGAATGATCGCACCAAATCAAGAAAACCAGTAAAATCATAACCATTTGAATGCCAACTCATTCTCTAGAAGATTCCCTTCTAGAACCATCGAGACTTCATCTTTTTCCAAGCTTGAGAACAAGTTCGCACCCTAGATATATAGCACCATGTGAGAAGTTCTCACCCTATATGAAGGTAGCCTACGAGAATGGGTCATTCTCGCACCCTAGGATATAAGAAACCTACGAACTCTCTTCAAAAATATGTTTTCTGGGAAGAGATGAATGTCACTTTTCTCAGGAGAAAGTTCTTGTTGGGAGCCTGAGTACACCATCATCAATACACCATCAAGATGACCAAAATCATGGGTAACAGAATGCCCCCCAAAGTATGATACTAGAAGTGACAGCCGAAATAATTTGTAAACTGCGTGTGTGTGTCGGAAACCAGGAGCGTACTTAATCGGACACCTGCGAACAACCAAGCATCTGCAGAATATCATACTAGTTCTGAGGTAGGCATTCCCATACTCAGATCACAGATGGATGACATTATAAGCATAGGTCATGGCCACCAATCATACACTGTGGATCCATGTCGTCAAAATATCACATAGCCACCAGGAATACACTGTGGATCTATGCAAGAAAATTCAAATTGAGATGACATAGCCACGAGACATACAAAGTGGATCCATGTGTCGCAAATTATACATATTCCATCGCAACCTGGACAAAAGAGATGAGATCCAGGGTCTTCAATCCCGTCACCTGAAAGTACGAATCTAACCATGTGATTACATCTGTTGAAGTCAAACATGGTAGAAACCACTTGATTACCGGTCATTGATGAAACCATTAACAAGTGCGAGGGAAATCACCATTAATGTCAATGACTCCCAAGGTACACTAGTACAATCCATCGAATGTGAATGAATGATTTGAGGTCGAACATCCGATGGAATCTTTCGATCAGAGGTCAATGACATAAACCCACTGTCGAAAGCGAGGAAACCTGCCATTGGGGCATGCAAGTTCCAAGGTACCAAAGAATTTCTAAGTCTTGTTTCCGGATAATGATCTGGAGTCGACGGAACAAAACTTGTCACAGGAGGGCCTTGATGTATCCCCCATCAATGACATGAAATGAGTAATAGATTTTGAAGGTGAAACATAGTATGATGTAAGTTGGACTTGACACAGGGAAGGTCGACACAGAGAGAATGGACAACTACAGATGGCCGACTCAATAAAGGTTTCAGATGAACTTCTCTTAAACATATGAATGACATGACCAATGATTTGGTAGCATTGACTCAGAGATGACGTAGGGTATGATCTTGTAGCAAATCGAATGAGAGACAAATGGATTTCCCAAACTGACTTCAATTAGTGAATAGGGGGGTGTCATGTTCAAGAGCAACACTTACTGCCAATTAATATGAATACGAGAACACATCCCTTTCCCAAATTTCCCCCCACCATTTCTGGCGAGTACCTCTTTATTTTTACGCAAGCTTGAGGAGGATAACATATGCTTGTTGATATAAGCTCATCCTTCGGATAAGTCTTTCGGAGTATGTTTAACGAACCCTAGGAAGGAGTGGTTCGGTCCCATTACGGGTCTGTTGATGTTTGTTTAATGAGTCCAAAGATAGAAAACTCGAAGGTTTTTCATGATTATAGAGTCTGGAAAAACACTTAAAATAGAACTCTCTCAGTTCCTTTTTCATAAAATAGTCTAATGAGACCAAAAAAGAGACAAATTATCGCCCAACAGACGCTTTCTTCAAATACTTTAACGAGCGTGAAAATAGAAAGGTTGCTCGGCAATATTTTCATGTTTACAGAGTCTGAAAAGAGCTTAAAGGGGACTCCAGGGGGGGTCCTTTTTCTTATAACCTTGTTGAGCCCGAAAAAGTCATAAAAGTGTGCTCGATCGCATTCTCATGTATTTTCGAGCATGAGAACGCACAAAGACCAAGCTCGAGGTTTTGTACAAAAACCATAACAAACAATCAAAACATGCGATCAAGAAGAAAAAATATCCACATCCCTGTGCATGAACATCGAGGTCATTACGTCTGTAAAAGTCATACTCAAAAGGGTATTAGGCATTAGGTTTTAATAGATAAACAATTATAAAATCCAATAACAAATGGTAAAAGTAAATATAAAGGGGTAAAAGTTCTTTTTACCATAATCATTTTAACTTTACCAATATTTGGGCCCAAAACCCCTCTTTTGCCCTTGAATTTCGGCGCTTGATTGCGGGAGTTACGAGCATCCATTCAACGAACCGTATCCGACAGTGAGGTAAGCTCCTTGTCCTCTATCTTTTCATGGTTTGATTTTTCATTTTCATTGGAAAAAATCATATTTTTGAGTTTGTTTTGGGGGTTAAATTTGCGCTCAGTTATTCTCACAGGCCATCCAAATGGGGCCTGCGAGAATGCCTCATTCTCACAGGTGACCCCAAAGGCACTTGCGAGAACCTCACACTGTGCCTAAAGGGCACCTGCAAGAACCGCAAAGTGGAATTTTTTTTAAAGTTTTTCTCAATGAAAAAGATACCAAGTGTTGAATAGAGTTACTAACTTTCTTCTTATGCTTCTTATGCAGGTATTTGGCCATCACCATGGTCCTGGAATGGTGTGAAAGAGAGCATGAAGAAGATGATTCCATTGTCGGGAATCATCTGGCCACCGTTGCTGCTTTATGAGACTATGGTCTTCTAAAATTCTTTCATATCCCGGGTATGAGGGCCCAAGTTAGGTTATTAGAGTACCTTGTGCATATGTGGGATCCCGACCAGCAAGTATTCCATGTAGGGGTCCACACATTGTCCTTGGATATCGAGGACATTTACTTCTTAACAGGACTGTCATGGTGTGGGTACCACGTGAGCCTGACTGGTAGTAGAGGTGGTGGGCTGCGCATGAGTGAGTACTGCTGTTTGCACTGTGTTCCAGAGGCAGAGAGGAGCAAAGGGAAAGTAGCCATTTGGGGAGTGTGGGATTTGACCCTTCGCACTATTTTGTTCACCATTTCTTGTATGGATGGGAGCTCTTCTCCTCACATGGCTCTCCAGAGCTACTTTCAGTATGCCATAGAGTGTACCGAGCCTCAGGTTTTTAACTCGGCAGACGCAGTGCTTCGTAGCATGAAGAGGCAGTTGACCAAATGCAGGCGAGGTAACCTGAAGCAATTCGGGTACGGGTCTTTGTTGGTGTCCTTATTTCTTGAGAGGGTTCCCTTGCTGAGGCTGCAGGTTGAGTGGGGTTTATCGGCTCCAACAGATCCAAGAATGATGAGGTGGTGTCAGCTCATGGCCCAACACGTAGCTGGACCAATTATCAAATATAATGATTCCTTCTTCGACTGGTTGCGACCACAGATGCTAATGGTCGATGATTATGCATATGCCGGGTTGGAATTCCAAGGAGATCTGAACTTGGTCCTGCCCGAGGGCACTCAGTGGGGGGATCTTGGTAAGAAGTACACATTTTTTTCTTTTTAAATTTTTTTGTGAATTTTATCATATTCAAATGTTTTTTTATGTTCGTCCAAGGTCTAAATACAAAAAATATTTTTATGACACAGACGTGGGGCCTTACCGACCTCCTGGTACTTCTCCTATTCAGCGACGAGGAGAGGTGGCTCCAATGCCATGATGGGACAATGAAGACTATGAAGCAGTGGAACAAAACCTAGAGGCTTTGACAACAGACATTCCGGACATGCCCCTTGGAGAGGTTCCACGACATTATCAGCGTCATACAGTAGGAGTGTCAAAGTCCATCAGCCGATTGCTTCGTAGGGTTTCCCGGGTAGTCGTGTGTTACCGTGAACGTCATCCATGATGTCACTTTGTAGAAGCTATGAGCTTCAGATTTTGAAATTTTGTTCCTCGGACATAAATTTTTGTAAAATTTTTTTTTTGATCGTTATATATACATACGACTTCTACTGGTTTATCTTGTGTTGTGTGAAAATTGATGTGGTTGATTTATAAATGACCCAAATGTCTGTCTAATACATAGTTAGCTAATGCATCAGCTAATGTATTTAGACGTCTAGGAATATTTTGATATTCAATATAATCAAAATAATGTTCCAAGAGGCGAATTCGCAAATACACCCGTAACAAAGTAGGACTTAGAATAGTATAGACATTACTTAACTGTAGTACTACGAGCTGCAAATCGAGTCGTACAACCAAATGACGGATTTTGAGCGAGATAACATCAATCAACAATTCGATAATGGCACTATACTCTGCAATATTGTTGGTCACACGGCCGAGGCACACACCTTGTAAGGAGACAAGTTCATTTGTAGGGGCGTAAATTGCCCATGCAGTGGAAGCAAGGTTCTGAGTACTATGACTAGCGCCATCAATGAAGCCAATGTAGGGTAGTGAAGACTCCGACATCTGGAAATCAAACACAACATCACATAAGGGAAGAGACCAGATAACGACAAAAGAAAGCTACAGTAACACACAAGAAGTATGATACAATAAAAATACAGGTACTTGTGCACAAGTGATCTTATGCATAGTACTTCTTCAAGTACAACCCATTTCTGGGTTCACTCAAAGGGATACCATCGTAATCTACTAACTCATAAGCCCCTTTTTCCAAAACTCGTCTAACGATATAAGGACCTCGCCACATGGATTCGAATATTCCAGCTCCTAGCATATCTCGATCTTGTTCATAGAGAAGAACGAGATCTCCCTCGGAGAAAACATGAGGCTTGACATGTTTGTCGTATTGGGCCTTGACACGTTTTTTCTGAGCTTCTATGACTAGGGTAGTATTGCGTCGAGTTTCGTCTAATTGCATAAGATACAATAAACATTCTTCCTCAGCAGAAGTGTTTGGTAGGAGTTCAACAACTAGTTTTAAAGAAGGTATCTCACATTCAATCGGGAGAATGGCTTCCAAACCATAGACTAACCGAAAAGGTGTAAACCCAGTAGTGGACTTGACGGATGTCCGGTAAGCCCACAATGCCGAAAAAAACATTGTGTGCTAACTTGTTTTGTGAATCCCTATCATTCGTTGGAGCATAGTTATGAGAACTTTGTTAATTGCTTTGACTTGGCCGTTGGCTTGTGGGTAATAGGGCGTTGAGTTTTCATGGCGAAGACCCAACTTTTCAGTGAGTTCGGACATCATGAAGTTTCTAAAGTGGCTACCGTGATTAGTGACGATAGCTTGGGGAACACCAAAATGAGCTATGATGTGATTAAAAATGAATAATGCGGCGGTCTTTCTAGTGTTGTCAAATGTCGGCATCGCCTTGACCCATTTCGTAAAGTAGTCTATTGCTACAATAATGTATCCATGCCCCCCGACCGAGTGGGGGTGACATGTCATGAAATCGATGCCCCATTTCGCAAAGGGACCAACAAAGACCATAGAGTGAAGAGGAGCAGGATGTGACCGTATCTTATGATTATAGGTCTGGAATGCATGGCATTTTTGGATGACGATTATGCAGTTGTTAAATAAAGAAGGCCAAAAATACCCTACTCGTAAGATCTTCTGGGCAGTAGCATACCCAGACATATGACCACCACAGGCTCCAGAATGGCAGTCATTTAAGGCTTTCTTGGCTTCGTCGAACGTGAGGCAACATCGAAAAATTGAGTCAATCCCCCGATGATAAAGAGTATCCCCGAGGATAATATATTGACGGGCTTGGTAGCGTATTCGACGTCGGTTAGTACTAGACAAATTTGGAGGAAAATTCTGGGTTTGGATATATATGATGATATCTCCATACCAAAGATCATCAGAGCTAATGAGGAAAGGGAATTCATCTGGTAATGAATCAGCTGCTACATTTTCCGTTTCAGAATAGGGAAAGTCGCATATCAACTCAACAAACACTAAGGACTTCTTGGACTTGGCTCGTTCGAATTCCAAGTCAAACTCTTGGAGTATCATGATCCATTTGGAGTATTTTCACCCTAGCAATTGACATGTGAGAATGTGTTGCATAGGGTCACAGTTAGAAATCACTGTAGTCTTGTGAGAGAGGATATAGTGTCGGAAGCGTTGGACTGCTTGGACGGTTTCCAAGGCCAGTTTTTCGACATGTAAATACTTGGTTTCGGTAGGTGTTAGACTTCAACTCAAGTAATAGATAACATGTTCATCGTTAGAATCATCCTCTTGGATGAGAACCATACCAATGGTGTAATCCGAGGCTGCAAGGTAGAGGAAATAATCACGATTGTAATTGGGGGGAAAGAGAAGCGGAGCACGTGTTAGGGACAATTTCAAAGCTTTGAAGGCTTTGTTTGTGATGGTATCCCATACGAACTCAGACCCCTTTTTTAGGATCCGCGTAAATCAATGAGTTATCTCGGCATAATTTGGGATGAAACGACGAAGAAAATTTGCTTTCCCCTACAAACTTTGTAACTGGAGAAGTGTAGAAGGAGGAGAGAGATTAAGGATCACCTCGACCTTTAAAGGATCTACCCTGATCCCTTGACGCAAAACAATAAAACCTAGAAGTCGGTCGGATTCCATGCAGAAAACACACTTGTGAGGATTCAAGCGTATACGGTAAAATTGATAGCAGAAAAAAATGGATCGGAGGTGGATTGAATGATCGACTCGGCGCATAGAGTGAGCGGGTAAATCATCCAGATATGGTTGCACGATGTGCTTGATATCATGGAAGGCATAAGACATAGCGCGTTGAAAAGTTGCACCAGCGTTCTTGAGACCGAAGGGGAGTTTCCGATAGGAAAAAGTGCCCCAAGGACAAATAAAAGTAGTCTTATGTTGATCCTCAAGAACAATGTTGATTTGATTATACCCGGAGAAACCATCCATCAGAGAGAAGATTTCACTTTCAGCGCAATCGTCGACAATCTGATCGACGAAGGGGGTAGGAAATTTATCTTTGGGACAAGCTTTGTTGATATCCCTATAATCCTATGCATACACGGATTGTGCCTTGTTTCTTGTCGATCGGGACAATATTGGAAACCCAATCAGTGAGGGCCACCGGGTAAATAAATCCAGCTTTGAGAAGTTTCTCGACTTCGAGCTTGATAGCAACCGCTTTACGTGGGTGAACTGGATGAACGCGTTGCCGGACGGGTTTAGCATTGGGGTATGTCTTGATCTCATGTATCACAATGTCGGGTTCAATACTCGACATTTATTTGTAGCTCCAGGCAAAGACGTCACAAAACTCTTTGAAAAGGGACGTGTAGGTGACGATTTCGTCAGGGCAACATGAAGCTCCGATATACACATTTTCGACAATTCCAGGTTTGATGGATATGTCGAGGGGAATAGTGGGTGAGATATTGCTTAATTTCCCTTCGGAAAACACATCATGTGTGGACTCAGGAATGGTTGAGATGACGACAACAGTCGACGGGGTCGAGATCCATTGGTAGTTCTTGATGGTATGTTGCTCCAGGAAGAGGATGGAACGATGATGTCCATCGTCCCAAGGGGTGTCTTCCATGAAAGACATGATCATCTCGTTTGTGGGAAAAATGACATGGAAAGGATCTGGAGATAACTCACCAAGAGAGGGGGTAGAAGGGATTATCGATTGAATGGCCTGATAGGTGGATTTGACCGGACATAACGACATTTCTTTGCTGTAACGAAGATGATCTCCAGGGTCAAGTACTATCCATGGGTTGTGAGACACAGGAGTTCCATGAATTGAGGTGGAGATCATGTTTATCAAAGAAACGGACGAGTGTGGAACATCGAGCGGTGGAATGGGAAAAGTACCCATTAACAAAGAGTCTTTGAAAAGGCCTACACCGATGTTCTCATAACCCGGTGGGGTTTTAGCGATGAACTGTACGTTGCCAGTACGGGTTTCCAAGTTGAAGAAGGCTAATTGGTCAATAGTGACTACCTTCCCTTGATGTGGGAAACAGACAACACAAAAAAGAGTCAACACAACGACGCGCATGGAATCGATCCAGCTGCGGCCAAGTAGAATATTGTAATCAAGAGGAATGTAAAAGACTTCTACTTCGACTTGGACCATTTTGCCTTCTAACGTGATTGGCAACGAAGGAAGGACACCGTAGGGATTAAAACTAGAGCCATTGAAGGCTTTGAGAGTGTTTTGGGATTCATTCAAAGAGGGAGAGCCAATGGCTTTAAAGAAAGTAAGAGACATGACACACGTCGAGGCACCCTCGTCGATAACGGTTCGACAAATGTTTTTGTCAAAGACAATCGCTTGGATTTGGAACGCGAGTTGAGGGGGTAACCTTGGAATGTGATATTCCAAGTAAAAAATTATTAAATTTGTATCCGTCGGGTCAATTCCACAGATAGCTTTCAATAGTGCCTTCCGTTGTGTGGGACAACTTTGAAGGACTTCGAGGGTTGACATCGCAGAAGGTGCTTGGGCCATATCTTCAACAATGCTGTAGTTTTGGGCAGCACGAGCATGAGGATTGAAAGATGATTTCCAAACAACTCCCTTTGGGGGGGGTCGAAGAACTGTATCAAGGCTCGGTCGTTCGAGATGACGAGGACTGTTGGTAGGTGGAGTCGCAGGAGAGGGTTTTACCAATGAAGGAAGTGGGTCATCAACCTTCTCTTTAGAGGGAGAATAATCTTTGGCTCGAGTGGTGAGTGCAATGTTGTTCTTCTTTGAATCGCCAGTACACATCAATACATAGGATGTAGTAGAAGGGGAGGGTTGGTCGTGAATGACCAATTGGGCCTGTTGTTGTGATGGGAAGGGTTGGGACAAAACGGCCAGAGTAGGTGGTTTTGGGGCTCCTTGAAGGAACTTAGTGACCTCAGAGTGTCGTGGACAATCCTTCATGTAGTGATCATCACCACAGATAAGACAAGGATATCGAGGTTTGCGCTTATCCCTATCGTCAACAGGTGGAGTTTTGGTTCACTTTGCTTGAGAAGTATTTTTGTCCTCTTTATTCTTACCCCTTCCCTTTTTGGATTTGTTTTTACCGGCTGGGGTAGATTGAACTGCATTTACCTTAGAAGTCTTGCCGATGGGAGGGGCAGGAGATGGAGCATTTTGAACATTAGAAGAAGCAGGTTTGAGTTTGGTGCTTGAGGCAGAATGTGGTTGGGCATGGAAAGTGCCAATCACACCGTCGACTACATGAGAAGCAGCTGGAGTAGTTGAAGTGGCAGAAGTGGAAGGACGAGGTGCATCAGGTAGTAAGTCATAAAGGGTACCCGTTTGTGAGTAAATGAGGTCAAGGTATTGAGCATGACTTATGGACTTCTCTTCCGTGACCACTCCACCCATGGTGATGTCACAACCGATGTCGTTCACAAATGATTTTGTGAACCACTCTGCCAGCAACTGATCGGGGAGTTCGAGTTTGATGAGACGTCGTCTCCGTCACCACTCATGAATGTGATCGGATATATGAGTGGCTTTGTTTTGATTGAAATAACTCAAAATATCGGTCCCCATTTCATAATAGATCAGTAACTAGTAGTGGGTGAGGAAGGCCATAGCTAGGGTGTTGAAGTCGACAGAGAAACCTCATGGTAATTTGATATACCACTTCGCAGCAAAACCCATGAGGGTCCTTTGAAAAAGACGTAAATGAATAGATTCATCCATCAACGAGTTGGATGAGCACCAGAGGTGAAAAGTCATGACGTGATTGTTCGGGTCCTCTCCTTCTTTGCCATCGAATTTAGGGATGTTCGATGGTAGCTTGGCTGGTATAGCGGGCCATTGGGGAGAGTGACGAATTGGATCATTTAAAATCCTTGACAAGTCCGGGAGATCCAAAGTGGCCAAGAAGGGTAACTATTGATTCACATGCGGGTACTGGTGGCTTTGGGGAGGAAGCCCCATCGGAAAACTAGTAGGACCATAAGCAGTCTGCATATAATGTGAAGACCCAGGCAGATTCAGTGGTGGTTGTAGAGGAAAGTAGCTCATGGGATTGTATCCTTGAACAGAGACGTGAGTTTGAGCATTCGAGACCCAAATAGGATTGGACCTGCCTGGATATGGTTGGCCTATATTAGGGGGTGTAACGGATGCAGCTGGAAGCTGTTTCCCCCCAGTCGATTGAGGAGTATGTTGTATCAGATGATTCCAATACTAGGCCAAGGATGGAGGTATGTTTTGTCCATAAGGTGGAGTCGGCATGGATTGTCCTCCATTCAGAGGTTGTGTTCCAATTGGGGGAAGTGTTCCAATTGGGGGTTGTGTTCCAATTGGGATTTGTGTTCCAATAGGAATTTTCCTGCCAAGGGGGGTTTGAGTCAAACCTCCTTGGTGAAATTTTCCACCAACAGGAATCTAGTAATTTGGTGTGAATGACGGAATAGTGCCACTAGGATTAATGCTGCCAGTGGAGGACGAAAAAGGTCCTCCAAAAGGGGGTTGAGGAAGTGTCGGAATGAAACCGGGAAGAGAGTGCCTAGAAAAAGAGGGACCACCAGGAGTTCCAGATGGGGTTTGCGTAGGAGTGGGAATGGAAGCATTCAACACACGGTATCCAGGTGGAAGTGTCGGGGTGACACTGGGCGAGAGCAACGTGCTGATGGGGGCTTGACTAACCGCGGTAATCCTGGTGTGAATACTCGTAGTGTTTGTGAAATGGACCATTTCTACAGGGATGGTCAAGATGTGGTCAGATCGCGAGGTGTCCATACCAGGAAAATAATAGGCAGTAGTAAACGGTACTGTGTCTGGGTTAGAGATTTCAGAGAGAACAGGTGAGACGGTGACTTCAACGCCTAATCCTGCACCAAAAAGGTCCCGTCTAAAAACGCCCGTAGACCAAAAAGGATCTTGGCCCTCTATTCCTGGAAAGGGTCCAATCAGTGATCTAGAAGACATGACAACTAAGTCTCCGGAAGAATTCACTCACATAATCTATCTCTCAGAATCATGGTGAAGTTGAAAGTACTCTCAAATATTGGTAATTCAGAAATGTTCTAGAGAGTTGGTTCGTTCCACTTGTGGAGTGGTAACGTATTGGACTTCACTCTATTGAGGAGATCCCTCAAGTGAGCTTGTAGGCAGGGGTTGAGAACCTTCCAGATGCTCTAGAGATAAACCCTGCATTCTACATGAACGACGTGGAGGATCTATTGTGAACGAGTTACGAACTTACGAAGAAAATCTTATGGTCAACTTGGGTAAACAAACAACACGCGCTAGTAAACAAAATCTAGGAAACAATACCAAGAAAACAAGACCTTCTAATTCCGAAGTCACTAGTTGGTGATGAAATCCAACATTGCAACAATGAGACGAGAAGGGGCTGGGCTAGGGTGGAAAATTTACGTTGACGACCTGCTTAACGGACTTACACCCTGGTGCAAGCTCCCACACATAATCGTGAGTATACCCTCCAAGGAGCCTGAGTGAGTTTGGCCAACGTTGATTCCAGGTACCGTGAAGACTTTTCCCTTCACAGTCACCTTGTGTAAGACCCTAAGAAGATAGGCCACTAAGGTTACCACTTACAACGATAAAGCCAGGGGGGATAGTCGACAGTCCGATCCACACGCAAGGGCAGGGTGTCTAGCCCAAAATCAACTCATGAGGCTTCCACTCATCATTGTGGGTATACCTCCAAGTGACCCCTGTAATACATGCAATCTCTACACCGATATCAACAAAGCAGGGTGAGTAACTCTGTCAATATCAATGTGACCTCCTGCTTGACCCTTGTGTGAGAAGGGCTTCCCAGGATAAAATGTTGTAAATGGAATTTGACACTCCTTAACACAAGATGCTATTGTGTGTTTCGTGCTTTGGAGAGTGTATCTCTCTACCTATTCCAAAGTGCTAGCCTAGCTAAATGTTGGTGTAATAGAGCCCTAGAAAAGAGTTACTAGTTAAATTTTACAATTGCGCAATGTTATTAAGGGCTGTTGTTACTCAAAGGAAATGGAGATGAAACTAATGTTGTATGAGACTCTGACCCAACGATGCATAGATAGGAATGAAATATATCAATTTTTGTTCAATGAATCCTATGTACGGGAAGGAAAGAGAAGTTTTCCGGACCAATCTTGAACTACGATACACAATTTCCTTTAAAATGCAATTTCAACGGATCACACAATAATGACAATTCTCTATTGTTTCTTTTTCAATAATTTCAACAATTGGTTTTCAATATTTTCAAAGACGAAAATGATTTTGAAAGAAAAAATGTTTTTTTACTTTTCAAAAAGGATCTACACCATGATGGTGAAAGTGAGGAAAACCAAAGACTAATGAACAAGCAATAAACAAAAACCCAAACCAATCTTTCAATGGAAACAAAAATGACAAGCAGACAAACCTAGTCTTTTCAATTGCATGAGAAAAGTAATCTTTCAAATAACGAGCAAATGAAAAAGACAAAGAATCCCAACTTTCAAACCGATCACCAGTTCTTAACCAAACAAGCACTCAGATTCCAAAATCAGAGAGTATATCTTTGCCAAGAAAATTCAAGATATGAGAGTCGAGAAAAAGATGGACAGGAAGAGCCTTTGATTTCCGAAGACTGATCGTGCACAAAATTTGAAGACAAGAAAACATCAACCAATGGTCCAAGAAGTTCTTTTCAGACACCTATGCTGATCTGGGCAGCTGAACATGCAAAAATCTTAAATCCAAAATTTTGAAAAGAGGGTTTGCAGGCTATCAGTGTTACACAGTGCGAGAATGGGTCATTCTCGCAGGATATCTTTGAGCAGAGTGCGAGAAACTCGCACTGGACTTAAAAGAAAAGTGCAAACTCAAAGTATTCTCGCAGGCGACTGTGGGGTTCAATGTGAGAATGCCTGAAACTAGGCAAATTTTTTGAAAAAGACAAAAAATTTGAAGGGACTTCTGGACCCAGAGGGTCTATCAGGGTGTCCTGAAGACTCAGAGATTGATAGAAATGGAGAAAGGTAAGGAAAGAGAAAATGGCCAAGGAAAAACGCCAAAAACCACAAAGAAAATGGGTTTCCTTCCCCAGTGGAGTCGCCAATTTTGTTATCGGACTAATCGGTAGGTGCGGACACTAATAGATCTCCCTAGATCTACCTGGATCTAGAACAAAACAAGACATGACATGACTCTTTCCCTAAGTTATGACCATTGAATTAGCTAGTAAAGAGGAACAAGTGACATACCTTTGTATCACTTCCTAGGGTCTTTGTTGCTCCCGCTTCACTCCGGTGCTCTCATGAGGTCAAGACCAAGACAACACAAACCAACCAAAGTGAAGATAGAAAAATATATTCAATCATCAACTCATGTGTATGATAAAGAATTTACACAATAAAGTAAGAATGAATTTATGGGAAAAGGACATGCCGTTGTATCATATTAATCGAAAGTAGAAGATACAACCTGATTGCCTTGATGTCGCAAGCTTCCTTTTGGTGGCTCTTGGTTCCAACACACACACTTGCTCGATCCTTGTATGAAGAAGATCCAATTCCTCTTGATAGACTTGCTAAAGTCTCCAAGCTCCTATTCAAGCTGAGTTCTTCACACAATTCCTTCACCAATTCACCAATTAATCTTGCTTAACCTTTTCAATGAGAATCCCATCAATATATAGGAGAGGATGAGATGGTTACTTGGATGAGAATGATCCCACCAAATCAGGGAAACCAATAAAATGATAACCATTTGAATGCCAACTCATTCTCTAGAAGATTCCCTTCTAGAACCATCGAGACTTCATCTTTTTCCAAGCTCGAGAACAAGTTCGCACCCTAGATATATAGCACAGTGCGAGAAGTTCACACCCTATATGAAGGCAGCCTGTGAGAATGGGTCATTCTCGCACCCTAGGATATAAGCAGCCTATGAACTCTCTTCAAAAATCTGTTTTCTAGGAAGAGATGAATGTCACTTTTCTCAGGAGAAAGTTCTTGTTGGGAGCCTGAGTACACCATCATCAATACACCATCAAGATGACCAAAATCATGGGTAACAAATGATCATCAGTTTGAGGACTTTTCTGGAGGGTTATCATCCTTATATCATTATCTGCAGATTGGGACGTCTTGGAGCCATAGGGGACGTCCTCTGATTCAAAAAAACTCAGATCTAGGGAGATCTGCTTGTGATTTGGTTCTAAAACTTCTTCCATGGATTTTTCTTAGCCCAATCTACATTCCGAGAGAGTTTCAAGTCATTTGGAGTTGTATTCCTTCAGGGACGAGTTGCATTGGGGTTCCAACTATTCAAGAGGGTGCAACTCCCTTAGGAGATTCATAAGTTGGAGGGGTTTCACTTGGACGTTGGGCTTGAAACTGCAGTAGGAGGTTCCCACTACCCTGATCTATCATTGGGCCGAGTGTGAGCTCATTTGGAGCATATTTCCATTAGGGCCGAATTCTTGAGGGTTTCAGACTTCACTTGGAGCATGGCATTCTTCATCTAGAGGGTTTTGACATCTAGTTCTGTTGGGTATTGGTATTCATTACTTATTCAGCCTTTGGAGGCTTCTTTTGTATTGGCAAAGCATTTTGTAGCAACTCATATCTATTGATTGTACGACCATCTGAGGTTTATGCTAGATCGACCATCTATTGTATTGATTCTGCATAATAAAAAGGTCAGATCTTGCTTGTGCTTCTATATATCTTGATTGTGTTATGATCTTCATGTGTTGGATAAATATTGTATGCACTTAATAACTCAATAAACACCTGCACCACAATAAATCAGTAGTAGTTAGTGATACCAAGCGAAAAATTTGGCTTGGGATCATTACATTGGATCTGAGATCAACAAGCTAGGTCTTGTTATGAGGGTTGGATTCCTCATTTCTCAGTTGGATATGAGAACTACAAGCTAAGTCTTGTATCATAGATTTGGATCTCTCATATTTAGTTGAATTTGAAGATATTAAAGGATTGATTTTATTTGTATTCATTCAAGTTAAATAAATAAAAGAAATATATTTTATCTACTTCATGTAGTTTGTGTTACACATGTTACAAATAATTAATTCAACTGCATATATATTATTCAATTAATTGAGTTAATCTATGAAGGTGAAAAGAATTCAAAAGTTCCAGACACTGATTCACCATCCCCCTCTCAGTGTCAATGTGTGTTTCAACCATTGGTATCAGAGCCAGTACCTTCAACATAGTTTCAACAAACGAAGGTAGTATCTGAAGAAATGGGTGGACAAATGATTCTCTCAACAAATGAAGTCCCCTTATTTGATGGAACAAACTAATCTTCATAGAGGGAAGGAATGAAAAGGTATATGAAGTCAAGAGGATCTGGTGTTTGGGATTCAGTAGTATCTAAACCTTGGTACTCAACTACCTCAAAGAACAAATCCAAAAATACAAAAGAAGCAAAGAAAATCAATTCAATAACATTAAAGGAAATCCAGCATGGACTGTCAGAGCAAATCAATGAAAATATGGGACACTACACCTCTGCTAAAGTACTATGGCTCCAACTAGATAATTCTTATCAAAATAAAGAAAAAATAAAGAAACATAAAAATCCAATCAGAATAAAGAAAAAAACAAAGAAATAGAAAAATCAAATCAGATTGAAGAACAAAATACAGATAAAGAGAATTTTGATCATAATAGAGAACAAAACACAAAAGAGGAAAAATCCATCAAATAATTGATGCAAACCCCAATCATCAACATAGAAGACTACTACATCAAGGAATTGATGAATACCTCAATATTCACTAAAGAAAAACTATTAGATTTTAAGACTGATGTTATAACTTCATTTGAAGTGATTAGTATGGAACCATGAAATGGTCTATGTATTGAAGTTATTAAGGATTTTCTTGACCACCTTGAATACATAGTTATGTGCACTTTTTAAGAGTTGGAAAAACTTCAAAACAAAGATATGTTGCTACTACAACAGTTAGATCAATCTAACCATGAAGAGCATGAACAAAAGATTCAACTAGAAGACAAAGAAGAAGAAATCAAAAGATTGAAGACCGAAGTTGCTAATCTAACATAAGAAATGGAAGAATTAAAGACGCATGACAATAAAAGAAAAGAACTACTAGAAGAGACAAAATAAATGGTCATCTGTCTAAAAACTCAACTTGAAGAAACAAAGAAAAATGAAGAAGCCCAGAAGATCCAATTAACTAAAAGAGAAGAATCATGTCACATGTTGGAATTGGAAATTATTAACGTCAAAAAGATAAATGAAAGTACTAATGAAACTCTAATGACTAAAATGGAAGAATCTAAGAAAAATGAAGAAGCGCATAAGATCCAATTAACTAAAAAGGAATAATCATTTCACAGGTTGGTATTGGAAGCCATCAACCTCAAAAAGATTCAGCTAGAAAACAAGGAAGAAATCAAAAGATTGAAGAATGAAGTTGTTGATATAAACAAATATATAGAAGAGTTAAAGACATATGAAAAAATAATAACTTCACAGAAGTGTTGGATGATACAGAAGAGGTAGTCATCAATCTAAAGTCTCAACTTGAAGGAGTTAAGGAAAAAGAAGAAGCCTTGAAGATTCAGTTGACTAAAAAGGAAGAAACATGTCACATGCTGGAAATGGAAGTTATCAACCTCAAAAAGAAGAACGAAAAGACAAAAGCAACTGTCAAATTCCAGAACAACTCAACTACCCTATATAAGATCTGGAACAGTCAAAGACCAACTGATAACAAAACTGGTCTTGGATACAATAAGAAATAAGAAGTTGGCAAATGGAGCACCATTCAAAAATATGATAAAGGATCGTACTCCTCAAAAGAAAAAGGTACATTCACAAACCTAAACCAAACCATGAACTTTGTCAAGGAAGGAAGCTATAAAAGTAAAAAACAAGAAACATATCAAAATAAAAAATTCTCATGTCACAACATACCCAAGTATGGAAACACCTTCAATGGTTATTTCTTTTCTTGTAATAACTTTGGTGACAAAGAATTGGAATGCAAGAGTCCCGAAAATAATTTTTTTTTAGGAAGTGTTGATTAAGGTTGGTTGTCATTGATGTCAACCCTTGAAGAAATCCCGGTAGCACAAAGGTTTGGGTAATGGACCCAAGTTTGTTTGATGTAAAGATGACTCATTATTGTCTTGTCATGGTTGATAAGAAGTACAAATGGATGAACTCCAAAGTGGTCCCCTTATGGTGAAATCCCTCATGGGAAGACGCTTTCTGGATTGCATTATCCTAGAAGTATGGTTAGAGAACCCATTCTTAATTGTGGAATAATGAGATGAAGATCAATGATTTTTTCAACGAAACTATACTAGATGGATAATGCTTCTCATGCCATTTTCGGTGGTATGATGAACATCAGATAACTCCTCACAGTTATAGATTTATGGCAATGTGAAGTTGGAGGACCCTCATGAGTCATATAGAAGCCCCTAAAAGTCAAAGTGTTTGCAAAAGAAATTATTTTAAATGGAGAACTCCCTAAAATAAGAAAAATGTAATGCTACATGAAAGTATAAATAAGAGGCAAAGATCTCTCATTTAATCACACTTGAACACATTGAATATCTTTTTTTGTCTGAGGCTTATTGCAAGTACTCATTGATACATCTGAATTTGCGAAATTCTGAGGTAGTACGAAGGATTGACGGCGAAATTCTCAGAATTACAATGAATACTAAAAAACCCTATTTTCTGAGGCGTACGCAGGCTGACTGTGTATATGGTGCATACATACTAAGGCGTACACGAGTTGGATGTGTATAGGGTACGTACATGTTGGGAAATACATGAAAATTGAGAAGATGAAGATGCAGAGGTTCTAAATTCTGAGATCAAGATTCTTGGAAGGTCTACAGTGCTTAGATACATCAGATCTATCCATTGGTTCAAAAGGTATGTCTTGTTTCTATGAATAGTTGGATTTTGATGTATGCATGAGAAATGGTTATGGATATTTGAGGATTCTCCCTAGAGAGACTAGTGGCTGCATGGGATCTTCTTCATAAGTCAGATCTACATAAATACAATGCTTGTATATTTATCATTGATACTTCTTGTTGAGGCACATCTTGTATTTCTTGGCATATGGATAAGGGTTTTTGTGGTACATGGTTGAGAGATTTTATTTTTGAAGTGGTTGATGTATTGAGAGGCTGAATATCAGAAAGGGTTTTGATGAATAGATCATGTGAGGGGTATTATACTTGTTCATGATTACACACACCTATATGGCACATGACTAGAGAGAGATATATATGCTTTGGGTAAAGGTTATGTATGAGGATGCATGCATAGGGTACAGTTACAGTCTAGATACAGTGACAGGTTAAAGATCTATGTGAAATAAGTTACAAAGGGTCAGAAGTTTTCAAGAGAAAGAAAACCCTAGTTTTTCAGAAGGCATACATAGGCTGCATAACAGTTTGGTCGCGTACATACGCGGGGTGCATAAAAGATAGGGCATGTACATACGCATGCTGAAGCACTACATGTCATGTACCTATTGTATTTTTGTTGATACATGTTCAGTTCTAGTACATATTGATTACAGAGAAGTTGTACAGGTTAGATGCATGTCAATGGTACAAATTGATACAGTTGTACAGTAGTATATCTCACAGTGATAATGTGACAGTGGTTCCACCATTCTACTTCTACTTTAGGGAAGTTGGACAGGGAAAGGACATGTGGTTGTAGCCACCTTTCGGTTGTAGTCGAAGAACATAGGGGGTTATAGCCTCCTTCTAGTTGTAGCTAGAGAATAGGGGAGTTAGAGCTTCCCTCAGGTTGTAGCTTGAGAAACAAGGGGGTTGGAACCTCCTTCCAATTGCAACTGGAAAACAAAAGAATTTGGTGCTTCCAATGAATGTAATTCTTCAAGACATATAAGAAAAATCATTCTGTGGTTTTCTCCCACTTTGGGTTTCCATGTAAAACACTGGTGTACTGTGTATGTGTATGATTTTTCATTTGTTCATTCCTTATTTACTCTGCAGTTATTGGATGAGAATGCTACATTGATACAACACTTGGATTATATGGTTAAAAAGGATTATATTTCTCTATTACTGATTCAACGCCCCCTCTCAGTAATCCAACAATTGGTATCAGAGCTAGGTTCCTTCATAAATTAGTTTAACCACTGAATGATAGATCATGGTGGCACAGACCCCCACCTCAGTAGGGTCCACTGACCTCCCAACCTATGGATATTCAAATTACTTTGAGCCAAAATGGCTCTCTAATTCCCAGCTGGAATCTCCAAAGCATATAACCACAGGTCATTTTTAGAAGTTACAGCTACACAAGCGAGCTCTAGATGGAAACCTCCACTCCACGTGACCACCAGAGTGACCACAACCTCAACCCAAAAGGGACCGTCACGTTTTGTGATATCGAGACTCTTGCTATAATGCAGCCCGACTCCTTCAGTTCCCGAAACCCCAAAAATGGATAATGGTTCAGTAGCTCCTCCCTTAACTCTTCAATGATATGACCTTCAGTCGCAACCCTGGGCCTAACTTTGAGTGTGTCGGGATTTCGCGTATTGGGGTTTTGTGAAATTTCCACCTCTCTTTCCCCGAAATGTGAACTCGCGATGACTTTGCGGATCGAAGGTCCTCATCTTTCGTGATCTAACGTTTCTGATTCTTCCTCGTGAATTGGGATTTTGCGACTTATGACCTCCAATCTACAACTTTCTCCGCACCTTCAACTCCCAAAATGCCGAAATTCAAACTCCGAATCAATGACTCTAGTTTCTTTAGATATACGACCTTTATCCCTCCTAATATTTTGATGTTGAAGGACTCTGGCCTTTAACCTTCCTGCGACTCCTTCAGATCCATTGGCCCACATAATTTCGGTAATTCTCCCTCCGAGAATTTAAATCACCCGTTTAGGCTCTTGATGTTTCCTCGCCAAACAACTTGGCCTCTTTCCTCTTGAGCTTGATTTCTACAAGGTGACTTCTTCCCTCATCCTTACTTCAAATTATTCGAAGTCTCTATCCTTCCTGAGCTTGGTTATTGCTACAAATCCAAGGATTCTAAAGAATCTTGCACGCACCCTCTGCGGCCTTCACAATAATCACTGATTATTTGATACCTTCCACCTCTGTGCACTCCTTGCGACATACATTCTTCAACCACTCCCTTGGGTTGGAAAATTCTAAGACTTCAACCAGCCTGCACACACCTTGCATGACTCTGTGCTATACTTGTACTTCTACTGGTATAAGAACAATGATATCCCTCCTGAGCTTTTCTGAGGTAAAACTCAAAATCTTGTCAACACTCTCCTTGTGGACCTTCACTACACTCCTTGCAGGAATTCTTAGGAAGAGAAACAATTGAAACTTACACTCTCCCTCTCACACACTTCATACATTCAACATTAAATCATACACATACATGACATTGAAACAAATTCACAACATAGCATATAAGCAAACTGTAAAGATACAATTCAATAGATGCAAACAATAATCATCACAACACCATGGAACTAGATCAAAGCATTCTTATATTAATTCAAGTTCTTTTGTACATGGGTTCAATAGGAACAACTATCTTCTTATACAATCTATCTTCTGCTCTGATCTCCTATTCTCTTGCTCTACAACTTCTAACTATTATGAGAATAATGATACAATACAATACATATGAGGGATATTTCTAGATTTTTCCCTCCTACAGCCTCAAGCTATCTAATCGAATTAAAATCTCTACACTACTTTACATTTATTACATCAGATGCCTACAACCAACATATGAGAGCAAATGCTCAAGATCCATGTTACAATATCCACACATTTAAAGGCAATTACATCCTGCAACTATTACATTAATGTTTCATCTTTTGAAATTCAAAACGTCTTCAAAATGTGCGCAGGTGTAATTCCAGCTGTTCTCCACTCGCGCTTTCTTTGTTGGCGATGCTCCTGCATCATACTCCTATGGCTGAAAAATTCATGGACTCCTGTCCATGAGCTCCTACACCGTCTGTCCATGTTTCCGGATACTCACTTCACTTTCCCAACTGGCATCCTCAATCGGGTGTCCTTTCCATTTTATCAAATATTCAAAATATGTCTTTCTCTGGGTCTTCTTGCTAACTCTTCGATCAATGACCTTTTCCATCTACGTCCTTTCATCTACATGCATCTGCTTAATCCACTGAACTTCCTTATGATTTTCTTGTTCTCTTGCTTCATCTTCTTTGTAAGGGTACAAATCTTCTATGTTGAATATTGGTGATATTCCTACACCATCTGGAAATTCTATCTTATAAGCATTTTCTTCGAATTTTCTCAAAATCTTACACGACCCTATCTTCTTCATTTTTATCTTATTATATGTTCCCCTTGGGAATATTTCCTTTCTTAGATGTGCTAAGACTAAATCTCCCACTTCAAATTGAAGCTCTCTTCTGTGCTGATCCACTCTTTGCTTGTACTCCTGGTTGGAACTTTGCAACCACTCTTTGATCTTACTTTGTGGATCTCTTGCATCTCTGCTGCAAAATATTCCACTCTGACACTTCTGAATTCATTCTGCTCCAAGTCCCTCAACTTAGATACTCCCCTTGGATGCATTCCATACATTATTTGGAATGGACTATGTCTTTTTCTCCTATTAGGTGAGTCATTATACACAAACTCCGCTTGTGGCAGAATCTAATCCCACTAATTATGGTGTTTAGCTACTAAACTCCTCAATAAGTCTCCCAAACTTCGATTTACTACCTTAGTAAGCCCATCCGTATGAGGGTGATATGTTGAGCTAAAAGATAAATTTGTCCCCAGCTTCCTCCATAGTGTCCTCCAGAAATGACCAACAAATTTGGTATCTCTGTCAGAAACAATACTCTTGGGTAAACCATGAAGTCGAACAACTTATTTGAAAAACAAATTTGCAATGTGTATTGCATCGTTGGTTTTCTGACATGGAATAAAATGTGCCATTTTTTAGAATCTATTGAATACCATGAATATGGAATCACAACCTCTCTATGTCCTCGGCATTCCTAACACAAAATCCATGCTTACCACATCCCACGACCTCTCTCGTATTGGCAGTGGTTGATACAACCCTGTATTCTATCTTTTCCCATTTGCGTGCTGACAAATTCTACATCGGTTGACAAATTTCTTGACATATGTCCTCATCCCTATCCAATAATATAAAATTTTCAATTGTGCAAATGTTTTATCATGGCTGAAATGTCTGGCCAATCACCCACTATGTTTTTCCTTCAAAAGGTTCTCTCTCATAGAACTCTTCGGGATACACAACTGATTTCCTTTGAGAAACAGTCCATCCTGAATCAAATATTCAATCCATTGGCTCATATCTCTCAGAATATTATTCTCACATGCTTCATAAGCATCCTTGAAATCTAAATCATCTTTTCACATATCCTTAAGGCTATCAAAACCTAAGGTCTTCACATGAAACTCCTGCAGAATCAGAAATTTCCTGCTCAATGCATCAACAACCTTATTAGCAGTTCCAAAAACATTCTTTATAACAAAAGTAAAGTTCTGCATAAATTCAACCCATTTTGCATGTTTCTGGTTCAATTTTTCCTATCTGGTTATGAATTATAAAACATGGTTGTCGCTGTACAAAACGAACTCTTTCGGAACCATGTAGTGCCTCCATTTATTCAGTGCCTGTATGATTGCATAAAACTCTTTATCATATGTGGAACAATTTCTCTTGGCATCATTCGGCTTCTCACTGAAGTATGCAACTGGTCTATTGTCTTGGCTTAAGACTTCTCCAATCACAAATCCACTTACATCACATCTCACTTGAAATGTCTTGCTAAAATCTGGTAGAACTAAAATTGGCTGTCCAATTATCTTCTCCTTTAACAGATTCAAACTTTTCTCTGCCTCCTCTGTCCAATGAAAATATTTATGTCTTTTCTTGACCATGTACATCATTGGTTCACTAATCCCACTAAATTTTCTGATGAACTTCCTGTAAAAACTAGCTAATCCATGGAAGCTTCTGACTTCAAAGATATTTCTCGGTGATGACCATTCTTTGATCGCTTTTACCTTTTCAGGATCCATCTTCAACTCATTCGAAGAGATTACAAAACCCAAATAAATGAGTTATGTCTTCATGAAAGACGACTTCTTCATATTTATCAACAACTTCTCTTGCTGCAACCTTCTCATCACTACAGTTAAATGTCTCAAATGTTCTTCCTCAGTCTTACTGAAGATCAATATATCATCAAGATACACAATAAAAAAATTTCCAATGAAATCTTTCAAGACTTTGTTCATCAATATCATAAGATTACTTGGCGCATTCATCAAACCCAACGGCATGACAAGCCATTCATACACACCTTCATTCGTCTTGAATGTTGTCTTCCATTCATCACCTTCCATCATTCTAATCTGATGATATCCGCTTTTCAAATCAATTTTTGAAAAAAACTTTGCTCCACTCAAGCAATCCATCAAGTCATCCATCCTCGATAAAGGAAATATATACCTAATGGTGATTCTATTTATAGCCCTCGAGTCTGTACACATTCTCCATCCACCATCCTTCTTCGGACTTAACACTGTTGGTACAACGCATGGACTCAAACTTTCCCTTATCAAGCCTTTGTCCATCAAATCTTGGACTGTCTTCTTAACTTCTTCATTCTCCTGCGACATCAGTTTGTACGCTAATTTGTTTGGTAAAATTTCTCTTGGTATAAGGTCAATGTGATGGCTTATACTTCTAATGGGCGGAAATAAACAAGGTAAATCGTCCACCACTATATCAACAAATTCCTCCAGTAGTTCCTGAATTTCCTCAAGTAGATCATCTACTAAGTACTGGTCAAGATGACTCTAGGTTTTTCTACCACAACAAACTGCATTTCTTCACCTTTCTTGACTTCATCCATAAGTTCCTTCCCACTAATGAGAAGTATAGTGTTGCTTTCTTCTTCTTTCACCTTTTTGTCCTCAATTGGTAGCAACATATGCATCCTACCATTCTTCTCCAAGGTGTATGTGTTCTTTCTCCCATCACGAATAACATTTTTTTCATATTGCCAAGGCCTTCCCAAAAAAATATGACATACATCCATGGGAATAAAATCACATAAGATCTCATATCTATATCCCCCTATCTTAAATTCAACTAAACATTGTTTAGTGACTGTTACCTGATGTCCTTTTCACAACCACGAAACCTTGTATGGGATCATATGTGCAACTGTCTCCAATTCCAGCTTCTCCACCATCTCTGTGGATACTAGATTGTATGTACTTCCACTGTCCACTATCACCTTGCATACCCTATCCTTGGTCTTGCAAGCAGTCCTAAATAAACTATTCCTTTGGACTAGATTTTCCATCTCTTTCTCTGGCTTAAAAAGAATTTTCCTCATCATTTAGGATCTCCCACCTTCTGCATTTTATGCCTCAACATTTTTCTTTTGCAATTCTAAAATGTGAGCTTCTCCTCCATCTCTTTTTCTATCAGGACATTCCCAAGACTTGTATCTGATATTTCCATAGACAAAACATTTTATTTCACCTCCTCTGCCTCTTCCACTTCCTTTGGCTCGCGAAAAAAGTGTTCCTATTGACATAGTGTCCTCCTTGTGAGATTCCTCCCCTTTTTGGGTAGTTATGAGTTTTTTTCTCTTCATCCTTGGGCTTCTGTACTCTGTCTTGGGAAATCCATTTGCCTCTGCTTTGACTTCTACCTCTTCCCCTTTGACCTTGTTTTTAGGCCAATTTCACTTCTTCCTTTGAAGCAATTTGACAAGCATATTCCACATTCATGATTGTCACCATGCTCATCTCATCTTGAATTTCATATCTCAGGCCATTCATGTATCTGGCGACCTTTTCATCATCACTCTCATGATAACCAAATCTATTGTTTAACCTATAAAGTTCCCCAGTTTATTCCTTCATTGTCATCCCTTTCTGCCTCAAATTCTGCATTCTTTGGAATAGATTAATTTGGTAATATCCGAGTATGAATTTGGCTTTCATCTTGGAGACCATCCTATCCCAGCTTTTAATTCTTTGTTTTCCTTTGAAGGGCCTCTCAACCTGCAGTTCATCCCACCACAGTGTTGCATGCCCTTTCAATCTAGTGACAACATGTTTTACCTTTTTATCATCTTCAATATCTTCATAATCAAAGTATTTATATAGAGCTCTAAACCAATGTAGCAGCTCCTCAATGTCTAAGTTTCCTTCATACATAAGGATATCCATTTTTTCTCTGGCCCCTATTCTTGCAACAACTTTTAATAGCTGTTCCTCTGTAGCATCTTCGACTACAACCTCTTCTTCTCCAGCTCCATCTTCATTCTCACTTTCGGCCTCATTGACATCTCCAGTATCAGTTGTTCGTCTCTGTGCTGTCTCCATGGCATCCAATTGAGCACGAAGTTATCTCATTTCCCTTTCCACAGCTGGATCAGGCATAGGTCTCTCTTGACGTCTTCTTGGTGACATTGCTTCGATCTATCCATGAAGGGTTCAAATCCCAACTATCCTCTGTCTCCCCTCTATAGAAAAAAAAAGTTGTCGGATAATCTTTGATAGCACATGGCATAGATCCCCACCTCAGCAAGGTCCACTGACCTCCCGACCTATGGATCTTCAAATTCCTTTGAGCCAAAATGGCTCTCTGATTCCTAGCTGGAATATCCAAAGCATATAACCATAGGTCCTTTTTAGAAGTTATGCCTGCACGAGCGAGCACTAGACGCAAACCTCCACTCCATGTGACCACCAATGTGACCACACCCTCAACCCAAAAGGGCGCGTCACATTTCACAATATCTGGACTCCTGCCATAATGCAGCTCGAATCCTCTAGTTCTCGAAACCCCGAAAAGGGCTAATGGTTCACTAGCTCCTCCCTTAACTCTTCAATGATATGACCTTCGGCCGCAAACCTGGGCCCAACTTTGAGCGCGTCAGGATTTTGTGTATCGGGGTTTTGTGAAATTTCCACCTCTCTTTCCACGAAATGCGAACTCGTGATGAATTCAAAGATTGACGTTCCTCCTCTTCCGTGATATGACGTTCCTGATTCTTCCTCGAGAATCAGGATTTCACAACTTATGACCTCCAATCTACAACTTTCTCCACATCTTCAACTCCCAAAATGCCTAAATTCAAACTCTGAATCAACGAATCTCATTTATTTAGATCTATGGCTTCTATCCCTCCTAAGATTTTGATGTTGAAGGACTCTGGCCTTTAACCTTCCTTCTACACCTTCAAATCTAGTGGCCCACATAATTTTGGTAATTCTCCCTCCGAGAATTTAAACCATCCGTTCAGTCTCTTAATGTTTCCTCACCAAACAACTCGGCCTCTTTCCTCCTAATATTAACTTCTAGGAGGTGAATTCTCCCTTGTCCTTCCTTCAAATTATTTGAAGTCTCTATCCTTCCTAAGCTTGGCTCTTGCTACAAATCCAAGGATTCTAAAGAATCCCGCACGCACCCTCTGCGACCTTCACAATAATCACTGATTATTTGATACCTTCCACCTCTACACACTCCTTGCAATAGATGTTCTTCAACCACTCCCTTAGGTTGGAAAAGTATAAGATTTCAACCGGCCTATGCACACCTTGCATGAATCTGTGCTATACTTGCACTTCTACTGGTATAAGAACAATGATATCCCTCCTGAGCTTTCCTGAGGTAAAACTTAGAATCTTGTCAACGCACTCCTTGCGTACCTTCACTACACTCCTTGCAGGAATTCTTAGGAAGAGAAACAATTGAAACTTACACCCTCCCTCTCATAGACTTCATACATTCAACATGAAATCATACACATACACGACATTGAAACAAATGCACAACATAGCATATAAGCAAACTGTAAACATACCATTCAGTAGATGCAAACAGTAATCATCACAACACCATGAAACTGGATCAAATCATTCTTATATTAATTCAAGTGGTTCTGTACATGGGTTAAATAGAAATAACTATCTGCTTATACAATCTATCTTCTGCTCTTTTCTCCTATTCTCTTGCTCTACAACTTCTAACTACTATGAGAATAATGATACAATACAATACATACGAGGGAGCTTTCTAGAGTTTTCCCTCCTACAACCTCAATCTATCTAATATAATTAAAAGATCTACACTACTTTACATTTATTACATTAAATGCCTACAACCGACAGATGAGAGAAAACGCTCAATATCTGCATTACAATCTCCAAACATTTAAAGGCAATTACATCCTCTAGCTATTACATTAATGTTTCATCCTTTGAAATTCAAAACATCTTCAAAATGCGCACTGGTGTAATTCAAGCTATTCTCCACTTGTGCTTGCTTTGCTGGCGAAGCTCCTACATCACATGGAGAACAACAACTTATATAAAATTGGAATACCACAGTTTAATGGACAAAAGTATGCATTTTGGAGCATAAGGATGAAAACATATATACAGGCACAAGGATTTGAAATTTGGCAATCAATTGTAGATGGATACACAACACCAGCAGTTCCACCAACAAATGACAAAGCAATAAAACTATGTCATAATAATTCAAAAGCCAAAAATGCACTTCTGAATGGTCTTAGTGAAACAATATTCACCAAAGTTGCACATTATAAATCCGCTAAAGAGATTTGGGACAAACATCAAAATATTTATGAAGGAGATTTAAAAGTCAAAGCAACAAAGCTTCAAACTTACATAGGTCAGTTCGAACAACTCAAGATGAAGGAAGATGAGAATATTGTAGCTTAATTTTTACGAGTTGATGAAACAATAAATGAAATCATAGGATTGGGACAAGAAATCAAAGAATATGTAATTGTTCAAAAAGTACTAAGATCTCTTCCTATGATATTTGACCCTAAGATATCAGCACTAGAAGAAAGATTAGATCTAAACTCAATAAGAATGGACGAATTACATGGAATCTTCACAGCATATGAAATGAGAACTGAACATGAAAATCCAGATATAAAATAAGCAACCTTCAAAGCATCCAAAAAGTCAAAGAAAAAAGGAAAGAAAAAAGAACATAGCAGCAGCAGTGACGTCTCGAAAGATGATGAATAAGTGGCCAACTTTGTCAAAAGACGGAACAAGGGAATCAACGGTAGGTATAGAGGCAAGCTTCATTTAATTTGTTTTAATTTTGATGGTATTGGTCATTTTGCTAACAAACATCCTCATAATAAAAAGAGAAATGTTGAAGGTTACTCAAAAGGAAAACAAACATATAAGGCAAAAGAACCACAAAGAAAGTTTTCAAGAAAAGCTTATGCACCGAATAAGACATCTCATCATCAAATGAAGATGAATTCAGTGACAGTGAGACAGAAAGAGGTATATTCATGGCAGTAGAAGACTCTGATAAAGAAGACTCTGATAAAGAAGTCGAAGAATAAATTGAAGAGGTAGAAGTTGACTACCAAGAGGAATTAATGTGTGCCATAGAAGTTATCAGAGGAGAAAAGAAGAAAAACAAGAAGCTACAAGCATAACTAGACAAGAAAGAAGACACTCAAGAACTAGAACAAATGATCACAAATTTGAAGGTTCGAATAGAAGAAGATAAAATAATTAAAGAAGCACTCAAAGAAAAACTAGAAGAAAAAGACAAGATCATTGGAAATTTGGAAGTAGAGATTGTCACATTAAGAAAGGATCTTCAAAAGAAAAATATGCAGAACAACTCAAAAGTTTTGGATGACATTATCAGAAGTCAAAAATCTCATCATGACAAGTCCGGACTTAGATACAATTAGACAAAAAAATGATCAGGCTCCAAAATATCAGAGTAAGAAACATATCCAAAAAGCTATATAGAAACAATCAAGGGGGATAGGAAGATGTACAAGGAAGATTACATGGACACTCCTCCACCAAGAAGATTCAAATTTCAGAATCAACAACCGACAAATAGACCTTAGGAAGAAGAATAATTCATAAGAGTACCTCCTTTAAGAAGATCTTCAACTCCCATGTATCAAACTATCTTTTTTGGTTTATGTTATGCATGTAATAATTTTTGACATAAAGCTGTGAATTGCAGAGCTAACGACAAGAACATAAAGAACTTTGAAAGTCATAGACAAAGGGGCTATCCAAGAAGGCCTAGTGAAACACATAGAAGAAGTTACAATAGGTTTGAATATTTGAGCACTGAAGTGGAATGTTATAAATGTAACAATTTTGGACACATGGCCAAAGATTGCAAAATGACAGTCCCTCCTAGAGAACCACAACATAATAACAACAGTCACAGAAAGGAACCTCAGAAAAGGACATGGATAAGAAAAAAGGATCAATATAGCAATGAAAAATGCACACTCTCTCTACAAGATAAGTAGAAGAAACATGGTTGGTATGTTGATAGTGGGTGTTCAAAACACATGACAGGTGATAGAGACATGTTTCTTACATTACAAAAGAAAAGAGATGGATCAGTCTCATTCAGAAATGATGATTAAGCCAAAATCATTGGAAAATGCACAATCATAATTGGGAATAAGAATACAAAGGAAAAAAATGTTCTACTAGTAGAAGATATGAAACATAATCTTCTAAGTGTGAGTCAAAAGTGTGACCAAGTTCATAAAGTTACTTTCAACTCACAAAAGTGTGAGATAAGAAAAGAAGGTTTAGGAAAATTGATTGCTACAACTGCGAGAACTTCAAGCAACATATATGTGTTAAGTGAATTTGGAAATGAAAAGTGTTTTCTAGGAAAGGAAAATGAAAGTTGGCTATGGCACAGAAGAATGGGTCACATATATTTTGATAATCTTGTCAAATTCAGCAAAAGAGAAGCAACCAGAGAAATGCCCCAGATCACGAAACCAACCAACAGTTTATGCAAGCATTGTCAACAAGGAAAGTAAACAAATACCATGTTCAAATCAAAGGAATATTCAATGACAAGAACACTGGAAATTATGCATACTAATCTAGTTGGACCAACTATAACAAAGGGCTTAAAAGGTGAGAAATAATTTATGTTATTAGTTGATGATTATACAATAATGACCGCAATTTGTTTTCTCAAGAATAAGTTAGAAGCTTTTGAAAAATTCAAGATATACAAGGAAATGGTTGAAAATGAAATGGATTCAAAAATCAAGTGCTTGAGATATGATAATGGATGAGAGTTCACTTCAAAGGAATTTCTGGACTACTGCAACAGTCATGGAATAAAAAGGAAATTCTTCGTTGCTAGGACACTTCAATAGAATGGAGTTGTTGAAAGAAAGAATAGGACAATACAAGAAATGGCTCGAACAATGCTAATGGATTTGAAATTGACAGATATTTTTTGGACATAGGCAGTGCATACAACATTTTACATTCAAAATAGAGTAATGCTTAGAATTTACAGGGATCATTTTAGGGGCTAAATTTCGCTCATGGGCTAATTTTCCATTGTTTTTCCAAAAAAGAGATTCGCTATTTTAAAAATGATTCGCCCAAATTCTATAGCATAAAATTATTTTACCTTAAAAATCGCCAAAATTTTATAAAAACTATATAAAATCCTTAGAAATTTGAATATTTTTACAAAAATATCGCCAAACATTTATAATTGGCATATGAAGGATTAGTAAGATTCGCCAAGGTTTCTACATTTTAAAATAAATTTCCATTCTTAAAATCATCCCTTCTTAGAAACAACATTGAGAAAACTCCCTACGAGCTATGGAAAGGAAGACCAACAAATGTGAAGCACTTCAGATCTTTTGGAAGCAAATCCTACATCAAAAGAGAAGATGGCAGAATGGGAAAGTTTGACTCTCGTGTGGAAAAATGAGTACTTGTTGGTTACTCAAGTACAAGAAAATCATAAAAGTGTTACAACCTGAGATTGAACAAAGTTGTGGAAAGCATCAACGTAACAATTGATGAAACAGGTAGACAAGAATTAAAGGAAGAAGAAAATGAATCAATGGAACAAATTCACGAAGAAGAAACACAAGATGAAAACGAAGGGGAAGATGAAGAGAATCCGACAGAACTAGAAGAGAAAGTTCAGCAAGTGACTCCAAAGACACCTAGCAGAGGAGTATAGAAGAATCATCCTTCAGATCATATTATCGAAAAAAAAGACGCAGGAGTTGAGACAAGAAGAAGGATCCATTCACCAGAACAAACACACCTAACACTCGCATATACGATTAAACCAACCTATTTTGAAGAGGCCAACAACGATGAATTTTGGAACAAGGCCATGGATGAAGAATTGGATCAAATAAAGAAAAATGACACTTGGGAATTGGTTCCAAGACCAAAGGATAAGAATGTGATTGGTACAAAGTGGGTATACATGAATAAATTGAATGAAGATGGACATGTTACAAGGAACAAATCTAGATTGGTATGTAAAATACATGCATAGGTTGAATGAATCGACTTTGAAGAGACATTTTCTCTAGTTTCCAGAATGGAAGCAATCCGATTTATGCATGCTCCAAAAATATTAAAGTGTATCAAATGGACGTAAAATCATCTTTTTTGAATTGGGATCTTGAAGAAGAAGTCTACATTGAACAACCAGAAGGATTTCAGTTGTCATAGAACACAAATTATGTGTGTAAATTAAATAAGGCCTTGTATGGTCTAAAACAAGCTCCTAGAGCATGATACTCTAGACTGGATAAATATCTACAACAGGCAGGGTTAAGAAAAGGAAGTGCAGAAAATAACCTCTACATCAAGGTAAGTAAAGATAGTATTTTATTAATTGAAGTTTATGTTGATGATATTATTTTGGTAGTGATGATGACAGGTTAAGACAGGAATTTGCAAATGATATGCAGAATGAATTTGAAATGTCATTACTCGGAGAACTATCCTTCTTTTTGGGACTTCATATACATTAAAACAACCAAGGAATTTTTATTTCTCAAACCAAGTATATCAGAGAAATGCTAAAGAGGTTCGGAATGGAAGATTACAAACCAATTATCACTCCCATGCAAACTAGTTGCAAGTTAAGAAAAGATGATGAATCAAAGTCTACAGATCAGAGGCAATACAAGTCAATGATTGGTAGCCTACTATATGTGACAACATCTAGACTATATGTAGTGCAAAAAGTTGGACAAGTGGCATGATTTCAAGCAACACAAAAGGAATCACATGTATTAGTAGTGAAGAGGATTTTTAGATATCTCAAAGGAACATTAGAGTTTGGATTATGGTATCCAAAAAGGAAAGGATCTATCTCTTATTGCCTACATAGATGCAGATTGGTCAAGTTTTATTGATGACTGACGAAGCACCAGTGGAGCAACATTCTACTTGGGTGAGTGTTTAGTATCATGGATAAGAACGAAATAATCATCAATATCTCTATCTACAGTCAAGGTAGCGTATATTGCAACAACAACATGTTGTACAGAGGTTCTTTTGATGAAACAAACTCTGACAGATATACAAGTGGAGTATGATGAAACCATTCCAATCTATTGTGATAATACAAGTGCCATCAATATCTCAAAGAACCCAGTGATTCACGCCAAGATGAAGCACATTCCAATCAAGTATCACTTTCTACGGGAAAAGGTTACATAAAAGAACATCAGAGTGGAGTATGTGGGCACAAAAGAACAAGTGGAAGACATTTTTACAAAACCACTTCCACAGGAAGCCTTTGAGTATATTCGCCAGAGACTCAAAGTTATTTCTACTCCAAAATGAATGCTTTTGAATGATTATCTTATATGTCTTAGATTTACACGAGGAAGCACCATAAAGAGGACAGTTCAGGTTGGGAGGTCAGTTTCATGAAGAGTTTAGTCAGGGGGAGTATCCCCAAGGATAGTTTAGTTAGGGGGAGCAGCCATGGATGGAAATATACCTTTTCCATTGATGACAAAGGGCGAGAGATTTATCAGATGAAAAACACAGAGGCATGGTTCCAGGGGGAGAAATGGTCACAGAGATGCAAAGGACAGAGGCATGGTTCTAGGGGACAGAGGCATCATTCCATGGGGAGCATGAGTGATATGAATTCAATATTGCATGACATCATTTCAATATTGCATGACATGATTTCAGTATTTCATCAGAATGTTTCCATCAATGCCAAAGGGGAAGATTGTTGATTATGGTTGGTTGTCATTAATGTCAACCCTTGAAGAAAGCCCGATATCACAAAGGTTTGGGTAATGGACCCAAGTTTGTTTGATGTAAAGATGACTCATTATTGTCTTGTCATGGTTGATAAGAAGTAAAAATGGATGAACTCCAAATTGGTCCCCTTATGGTGAAATCCCTCATGGGAAGACGCTTTGCGGATTGAGTTATCCTAGAAGTATGGTTAGAGAACCCATGCTTAATTGTGGAATAATGAGATGATGGTCAGTGAATTTGTCAGTGAAACTATCCTAGATGGATAGTTCTTGCCATGATATTTCCGGTGGTATGTGGAACGTCACATAACTCCTCACGGTTAGAGAGTTATGGCAATGTGAAGCTGGAGGACCCTCATGAGTCATATCAGAGCCCCTAAAAGTCAAAGTGTTTGCAAAAGAAATTATTTTAAATGGAGAACTCCTTCAAAGAAGGAAAATGTAATGCTACATGAAAGTATAAATAAGAGGCACATTCCTTTCATTTAATGACACTTGAACACATTGAATATATTTTGTTGTGTGAGGCTTATTGCAAGTACTCATTGATACATATGAAGTTGTGAAAGTCTGAGTTAGTATGAAGGGTTGATGACGAAATTCTCAGAATTACAAAAAATACTAAAAAACCCTATTTTCTGAGGCATACACGGGCTCTCTGTGTATAGGGTGTGTACATACTGAGGTGTACACGGGCTGGTTGTGCATAGGGTGCGTACATGTTGGTAAATCCATGAAAATTAAGAAGATGAAGATGAAAAGGTTCTAAATTCCGAGATCAAGCTCTCTGGAAGGTCTACAGTGATAAGATACATCATATCTATCCATTGGTTCAAAAGGTATGTCTTATTTATATGAATAGTTGGATTTTGCTGTATGCATGAGAAATGGTTATGGAGATTTGAGGATTCTCCCTAGAGAGACTAGTGGCTACATGGAATCTTCTGCATAAGTCAGATCTACAGAAATATAATGCTGGTATATTTATCATTGATACTTCTTGTTGAGGAACATCTTGTATTTCTTGGCATATGGCTAAGGTTTTTGTGGTACATGGTTGAGAGATTTTATTTGGGAAGTCATTGATGTATTGAGAAGATGAATATCAGAAAGGGTTTTGATGACTAAATCATGTGAGTGCTTTTATACTTGTTCATGATTACACACACCTATATGGCACATGAATAGATATATATATATATCTATGTTTTGGGTAAAGGTTATGTATGATGATGCATGGACATGGTACAATTACAGTCTGGATATAGTGACATGTTACAGATCTATGTGAAAGAAGTTAGAGAGGGTCATAAGTTTTCAAGAGAAAGGAAACCCTAGTTTTTAAGAAGGCATACATAGGATGCATAACAGTTTGGTTGTGTACATACACATGATGCATGACATATAGGGCACTTACATACGCGTGTTGAAGCACTACAGGTCACGTACCTATTGTATTTTTGTTGATACTTGTTCAGTTTTGGAACAAATTGATTACAGGGCAGTTGTACAGGTTGGATGCAGGACAATGGTGCATATTGTTACAATTGTACAGTAGTATATCTCACAGTGATAGTGTGATAGTGGTTCCATCATTCTACTTCTACTTCAGGGAAGTTGGATGGGGCAAGGATAGGTGGTTGTATCCACCTTCCGGTTGTAGCCGAAGAACATAGGGGGTTGTAGTCTCCTTTTGATTGTAGCCATAGAATACGGGAGTTGGATCTTCCCTCAGGTTGTAGCCTGATAAAAAAGGGGGTTGGAGCCTCCTTCCAGTTGCAGCTGGAAAACAAAGGAAGTTGGTGTTTCCAATGAATGTAATTCTTCAAGACATATAAGAAAAAACATTCCATGGTGTTCTCCCGCTTTGGGTTTCCATGTAAAACACTGGTGTACTATGTATGTGTATGATTGTTCAGTTGTTCATTTCTTATTTACTCTGCAGTTATTGGATGAGAATGCTACATTGATATAAAACTTGGATTATATGGTTAAAAAGGATTAGATTGCTCTATTACTGATTCACCCCCCTCTTAGTAATCCAACAGGAAGGTCCAATAGATAAATGAGATGTTGGAGATGCAATTATGTTGGCCACACAACAAAGTTTTGTCATACAATGAGATGTTACAAATGTGATTGGTTTGGTCAGAAATCCCAAAACTAATGAAAATCAAGAAGTCAATCCATGAGAAAGAATTCATACAAGTTAGGAAGAAAATCTAATGAAGGTTGGAAGAAAAGAAGAAATGACAAATCTCAGAGGAAAAACTTAGAAAATAAATATCCAACAAACAAAATATCTAATGAAAAGTTATGGAGAAGAAAATATGAAATAGAAAGCAAGAAAGATGATTTGGCATATGAAAATGAAGAAATTGATAACAAGAAAATGATGGGTGAAGTTCCGAATAAGGAATGTGAAATTCATAGATTTGAATATAAAATGGATCAAACTCAGGAAAGGAGAGTTCCTAAAGAAGAAGGTGACACAATAACATATTGTGACAATATCATGTAGATCAAGAGTACATTAACCAATAAAATAAAAATGCAAACAAAAAGTCCCAAAGAAGAAAATGAAGAAGTTTCACTTACATAAAATAGTGATGATAATGATGAATCTCCAATAGCACATCAACCATAACACAATAAAACCCTATGAAATAGTAAAAACTCAGGGAGAGTGTTTAATTTGGTCATCAAATGAGGAAGTCATTGGATCAGGTTTAAAAGACTTGATCACTACAAAAATTGGTAGCAATAAGACTACCTATTTGAACAAAAAATCCCAAGAGATTGAGATAACAAATTGCACATTCACAGTGGGAGAAAAGAAGTAAAATTTTACCTCTTTTTCATTGATGTCAAAGAGAGAGAAAAACAATAAAAAAAAATTGGTATCAGTGTTTGATTCAATCCTCCAACGTGAAAATGAGATCAGTGATAGGGGAAAAAAAAGTATTTGTTTTACATATATGTTTCCCTCAATTCCAAGGGGGAGATTGTTGGCATTATTGATTTTGTGTTGTCATTGATGGAAAAGTGAGTCAAACATGTACAATAAACAAAGAAAAAGGAAGATCACCTTGGGGAAGAGATAAATCACCTTGGGGTAGAAGAAATTTGTGATCATTGTTGATCACAATAGGATCAACAATGATCCTATGTTCCTAAAGCTCAAGTGAGGTAGCATGCATAGAATCCACGTATAGAAGGAATAACGAAGAAGAAGGATTTAAGAGCTCAGGAGGGTTAGTGACTAAATATCAGTACATAAAAGAATGCACAAACGTTAATCGAAGCTCAAAAGAGATGAAACATTTGAAGTAACATAAGAGATAGATTTATGTGAGAGAAGAAATCCTTTTGTAAAGGATCGAGTTACATGAGCCATTCATTCTTAGTTTGGGACAATCCAGGATCATTAGTTCAAGGTGAAGTTAGAAACTAGGAAGGATTACATCTTAACCATCAGATCTGGAACAGTAGCATTATGGACAGTTGGATCAAGCCATAATCATAGATCGAGAGAGATTAAATAAGAGCCGTTAGATTTCGTGGAGGAAATTCAAGTGAGCTATCAACTGTTAGATTAGTTCAAGATATATCCTAATCGTCAGATAGAACCAAGTGGAAGGATAAGATAAGCAGACCCCATAAGACACAAAGTCTTGAAAACCCCCAAAGTCATGATGTAAATAAGGGCCATCATATCTGGGAAATGCATGGTGATCATTGGATGAGGATAGGCGTTTCCAATAGTGGTCAACTGCGATGCTGACCACTTCAGAGGAAAGAAGTCTAAAATAGGGAAGTTTACCCTAAGGTCGAAGCCCCAAAGTCGTGAACTCCTGTCGACATTCAGATAAGAGGAAGAACATGAAATACCATCAACCATTGATCAGGAGTGAAAATATTGAAACCATCATATCACACTAAAGAAAAATTTGGCCAACTCTGTCGTTGACCTACTACAGCGATAAGAAAATCAGATAAACCAATAACTCCCGAACCCCAAAGTTATGGAATAAACAAAGGCCATAGGATCAAGACAGTTAAAAATATACAGTGGTAGATCTATTCCATAGTTTGGTAACGATCGAAGGATGGAATAAAAGTGATAGAAATCCTGAATCCATGAAGTACCAAAGCCATGAAGTGAGACATGTGGCATAAGACAAATATGACATGTGGCCCAATCGACTACTGACAAGTGTCAAGGTATAGTTGGCACATTAGGTATACGAAAGCCATGAATCAAGGTGACACGTGGTAGCCACTCAACCATTGCCACATCAATAGTGACATATGCAAGTTACATCACTCTAGGACTACATCCTCCAGGGATATGCAACTTCTCCTACCAGCTAGAATATCCGAAGCGCCAAAGGCCGAAGTCATGAATTAATGTTTGTCTATTGATATAATATCCTACGAAATATTTATTGACCTACCGATAAAGTACAATGGAAGGATAGAGTAAGCATGAATCACGAAGTAACACTAATCATTGATCTACTTCAAGAGCGTTCTTGACTGTTGATAAAGCATAGTGGAAGGATAGCGTAAGTGGATATGTTATCCTACAACAAGTGATCACCACAAATTTATGACTTATTTGGTAGGTAAACACTCTGAAGGGATTGAAATACTTCAGAGTTCGAGTAGGCTGGAGTCCCTGAGTCATGAATAGTTTAATACCCAAAGAACGAGAGCTCTGTTGTGCCTAAATCTACAGTCCTCACTCCTATACATATGAAGGTTATCAAGCAGGGAGTGTTGATACACCCTTTGGTGGAATTTAATCCGGGAGAGATGGAAGACTGCAAATACTGGAGTCCCAAAACATCGAAGCCTCGAAGTGAATGAGAGTTATCCGCTCAACTACAGATTAAGTCTTGACTGTTGATTTGTTTGAAGCCTTTGGATAAGACAAAATCGTCCATCCAACAAAAGATTAAATATTGATTGTCCAATATATTAATGAATACATTATACACACTGCGATGAAATGTATTATGTGAGGATGATGCAGGAGCATCGCCAACCGGTAGCAAGCACACGTGGATGTGGAGGACAATTGGACAAGCGCCAACACATTTCTTGTTGAAATGTTTTGAAGTTTGAAAGCACCATATAATTAATGGGATAGTTAATAGAGGCGTACTCACATTTATGGAGGAGCATTGTAATCAGACCTTAAGCATCCCGCTCTCGTCTGAAGTAGATAGAGGCATTTATGCATAAGTTAATGTAGGTAGATAGAATTTAATGCTTAGATTAGACAACTTTAGAGCGCAAGAGGGAAATGGGATATAGACACCCTCATTGTATAGTTGTAGGATTATTATGAGCATAGAGCATAGAGAAGAGAGCAGAGAGCTATGGCTGAAAACACCCATGTACAGAGATTTGAATTAATAGAAAGAGCTTCGATTCAAATTCATGGTGTCGTATTTTTTCTCTATGTATGCATGTCGAATGTTATGCTCATGGATGTTTACTTTATGTTATACATTTTCTTTATATGCTGTGTATATGATTTCATGTTTTGTGTTTGAAGTCAAAGAGAGAGTAAGGAATGAGTTTCAATTGTTTCTCTATCTGAGAAAGAGTTCCTGTAAGGAGTGCAGTGAAGTTTTCCGCAAGGAGTGCGTTGACAAGAGTTCAGAGTTTTATCTCTGAAAGCTCAGGAGGATTAACGTTGTTCTCATTCTTGTAGAAGTGCAAGTTGAGAACAGGAGCTGTGCAAGGTGTGCGTAGGCCGAGTAAAGTTCCAGAGTTTCCGAACCTGAGAAATTGTTGAAGGACTATTGCTATAGGAAGTGCACAGAGTCAAAGGACTTCAATTCTTTGAAGTAATCAAAGAATTTGCCACAAGGAGTGCGTGAAGGAGTCTTCTTTAAGATTCGGGGTTGGAGAAAAGCTCAGGAGGGATAAAGTCTTCACAGTTGTCAAGAAAAGCATAGAAGGTTGGTGCCTTGAGGCGTTGAAAGGAGGTGTAGAAAATTTGCGTTGCAGGTGGGTAAGTTCCGTGGAGAAATACTTGGTTAAATTCACAGGAATTGACCAGGAAGAAACGGACGGTCATAATTCTTTGAGAAGAATTTGTGAAGTTACAAGGGTCGTCAGATCGTGCCAAGAAGCAGGAACGTTACGACGATCTTTCCTAAATCATAAGCTTAGAAGAAATCAGGGCTGTAGGATCTAGGTCAGCCAGGGCCATTGGACCGCTCGTGAAATCTCATTTCAGGGTTTCGTGAGTTGAAGGGTCGAAGGTTTTGAATTAAGGCTCACAAAGTCACGAGAGGCGAGTAGCGAAGTGGCGAGATGATCAGAGCCGTCCACCTAGGAAGAACAGGTGGTAGAGATCTAGAGATCTCGCAAATTTGGAGGTTCGCGAGGTGAGGGACCAAAGGTTGGGTACTCTAGATTGTGAAAGGCGAAGTCTTGAAGGGGTGAAGAGACCTGTGTGTGGGGCCAACTATTGGTGATGTGTATCGAGATTCATGCATCTTCTTTTGAAATAAGTCAACACCCCGTTGACCTCTCGTGTCTCCGGGGTTCGTGAGACAAGAGCCAGGAGTTTGACATCGAAACTCATGAAGCGGCGAGAAGGGAAAAGTGCTAGAGTTAGGCCTAGCTAATTGTCATGCCCGTATCATCATTTTGGGTATCGCAAGATTTGGAAGCAAGAGTTGGGAGTTTCGACTCACGAACTTGCGAGTGGTGTGTTGCGACAAGTGTTTAGGCACATCGGAAGTTTGGGTCTCGGAAGGTGAAGAGTTGAAGATTTGGGAGGAGAAGTTGCGAAGTCACGAGCTCCAAGGTTTCGAAATCACTAGAAACATGACCACATCGTTTGGTCAAAAGAAGGCTAGAATTGAGGCTTCATGTTTGATCGCATGAGCTCAATTTGTAAGGACCTGTGGAGAAACATCATTTTGTGTGTGTTGGATTCCCTAAAGAGGAATCGAAGAGTCAATCCGACTCAAGGGCAGGAAGTAGAGTGATCTTGTAGCGGACTGCCGACCTGTGGGCCGAAAGGTTCTGTGTCTACGTCATCTGGTATCAAAACCTGATTCTTGTTTGTATATTTTAGGTAGGAAAAGCGAGAAGGAATTTCAACCATGCCGCCGAGGTGAAGAGACACGAAAACACCCGATCCGCTAGAAGATAGGGAGGTATCAAGAGAAAGAGGTAGGCAGGTGTAGAATCCAGAAGTGGAAAGAGATCTGCATGAAATTTGCGCCAGACTCGTGGATGTGGAAATAAAACAAAGGTGCACAACTGATATTGGAGATGTCAGTGAGTTCGAAAGAGAAGATGACGTTGGACATGAAGAAGAAGAAATTTCAGCAAAATATGCAGCACATGAATGCTTGATTAGAGCTATTGCAAGAATGAGTGCAAGAGCCAAAATGGACATTCCAGTTTATGAGGGAAACTTGGATGTTGAAGAGCTTCTAGATTGGATTAGAGCTCTGGATACATATTTTGACTATGAAGACGTCGAAGAAGACAAGAAGGTCAAACATGTTTTCACGAGACTTAAAGGACATGAAACATTGTGGTGGGATGAACTGCAAGCTGACAGACGCTGCCAAGGTAAGAAGAAAATCAAGAGTTGGGACAGGATGATTGCAAAGATGAAAGCAAAATTCATTCCCAGGGATTATCAAATTTCTCTGTTTCGAAGGATGCAGAACTTGAGACAGAAGATGATGACGGTGAAGGAGTACACTGAAGAGTTCTACAGGCTAAACATTAGAGTAGGTCATCGTGAAAGTAATGATGAAAAGGTTGTCAGGTATATGAATGGCCTGAGATACGAAATTCAAGATGAGATGAGCATGATGACCATATGAACGGTGGAAGATGCTTATCAAATGGCTCTAAAGGCATAAGAGAAGATGAACTGAAAACAAGGTCAAAGAGGCCGAGGCAAAAGTCAAGCCAGGGGCAAATCAGTCATCCAAGTTAGAAATCAGAAACCTAAGGAAGAATGGAAGAAACCTCAGATTGAGAGAGGTGGAAGCTCACAGAAAGGGAAATATGCTGGACATAGAAGGCAGTATGATGATCAGAGAGGAGAGTATGCTGATAACAACATTTTCCCTTGTACTAGAGGTAGAGGAAGAGGAAGAGGTGGAGTGATAACATGCTTCACGTGCATAAAGGTCAGACACAAGTCTTATGAATGTCCAGACAAGAAGAAAGAGGAAGGAGAGACTCACATCGCCGAAGCACAAAGGCGAAATGTTGAGGCAGAGGATGTTGAAGGAGGAAGATCGCTGATGATGCAGAAAGTTCTTTTGACACCAGAGAAGGAAGTGGAGAGTTCGGTCCCAAGGAACAAACTTTTTCAGACTGCTTGCAAGACCAAGGACAGGGTATGCAAGGTCATTGTGGACAGTGGTAGCACAGACAACCTTGTTTCAACGGAGATGGTAGAAAAACTGGAGCTGGAGATGATTGATCATCCAAGCCCATACAGAGTATCATGGTTTCAAAAAGGACATCAGGTAAATGTCACTAAGCAATGTTTAGTTGAGTTTAAAATAGGAGGGTATAAAGATGAAATACTCTGTGATGTTATTCCTATGGATGTTTGTCATCTATTGCTGGGTAGACCATGGAAATATGATAGAAATGTGATTCATGATGGGAGAATGAACACATACACCCTAGAGAAAAATGGGAGAACTCACATGCTATTGCCGATCAAAGATAAAGAAATAAAACCTGAAGTAAGCAACACTGTACTTCTCATGAGTGGGAAGGAACTTATTACATAGGTTAAGAAGAAGGAGGAACTACAATTCATTGTGGTCAGGAAGCCAAAAATTGTTTTAACCAACACAAGGGTAGATGATTTACCAGAAGAGGTTCAGGAACTGCTGGAAGAGTTCGCTGACATAGTAGTGGACGCACTACCTCATTTGTTTCCACCGATTATAAGTATAAGTCATCAAATTGATCTCATACCTAGAGCCAATTTTCCAAAGAAAGCACCATACAGATTGACGCCTTAGGAGAATGAAGAGGTCAAAAGACAAGTCCATGATTTGTTGGACAAAGGTTTGGTGAGAGAAATCTTGAGTCCATGTGTTGTTCCGACAGTATTCAGTCCGAAGAAAGATGGAGGCTAGAGGATGTGTATTGACTCGAGGGAAATCAACAAAATAACCATCAGGTACAGATTTCCATTGCCAAGGATGGATGATCTGATGGATTGCTTGAGTGGGGCCAAATTTTTTCAAAGAGTGATTTGAAAAGTGGTTATCACCAAATCCGTATGAGAGAAGGTGACGAATGGAAGACAACATTCAAAACCAATGAAGGGTTGTACGAATGGCTTGTCATGCCGTTTGGTTTAACAAACGTGCCGAGTACTTTCATGATATTGAGGAATGAAGTCCTGAAGGATTTCATTGGAAAATTTGTCATTGTGTATGTGGATGACATACTGATTTTCAGTAAAACAAATGCAGAGCATCTGAAACATTTGGTAATAGTGATGAAGAGGTTACAGCAAGAGAAGTTGCTGATAAACATGAACAAATCCTCATTCATGAAGATAGAACTCATTTATTTGGGTTTTGTTATTTCTGTAGATAAGTTGAGGATGGATCCAGATAAGGTGGAGGTGATTAAGAATTGGCCATCACCAAAGAATATCTTTGAAGTTTGAAGTTTTCATGGATTGGCTAGTTTCTACCAGAAATTCATTAGGAATTTCAGTGGAATTAGTGAACCGATGATGGACACAGTAAAGAAGAGACACAAATATTTTCACTAGATGAAAGAGGCTGAGAAAAGATTTAATTTGTTGAAAAGGAAAATTACATAACAACCAATTCTGGTGTTACCGGATTTCAAAAAGACATTTCAAGTAAAATGTGATGCAAGTGGATTTGCAATAGGGGTAGTCTTGAGTCAAGAAGACAGGCCGATAGCATATTTCAGTGAGAAGATGAATGAAGCCAAGATAAAATACTCCACGTATGATAAGGAATTCTATGCTATTATTCATTCATTGAAGAAATGGAGACATTACTTAATTCCTAAGGAGTTTGTCTTGTATAGTGATAATCATGCATTGCAATTTGTGACTCAACAGGAGAAGTTCAATCAAAGACATGTTAAATGGGTTGAATATATGCAAAATTTCACTTTTGTGATTAAACATATTTCTAGAACTGCTAACAAAGTTGCTGATGCTTTGAGCAGGAAATGTTTGCTATTGCAGAAGTTCAGAGTCAAAACATTGGGTTTTGATGATCTCAGGGACATGTACAGAGATGATCCAGATTTTAAAGAGGCGTATGAAGCAGCTGAGAATCCAATTCTCAGGGATAGAAGCCAATGGGCAGAATACATGATCCAGGAAGGATTACTGTTTAAAGGTAATCATCTTTGTATTCCAAAATTCTACAAGAGGGAGAATTTGCTGAAGGAGAAACATAGTGGAGGATTGGCTGGACATTTTGGTCATGACAAGACATTCACAAAGTTGAATGAGTCACATTTTTGGCCAGGAAATTGAGCAGACGTCAAAATATTCGTGGATAGATGTAGAATTTGTCAACATTCAAAAGGAAAGAGGCAGAATGCAGGTTTTTATCAACCATTACCCATACCTGAGAGGCCATGGGATGCAGTCAGCATGGACTTCATATTGGGGTTGCCAAGAACACAAAGAGGGTTTGGCTCAATATTTGTGGTAGTGGATAGATTTTCCAAAATGGCACATTTCATTCCATGTCAGAAAACTAGTGACGCAACTCACATTGCGAACCTGTTTTTCAAAGAAGTCATTTGACTTCACGGCTTACCAAGGAGCATAGTTTCGGATTGAGACACTAAGTTCGTAGGACACTTCTGGAGGACCTTATGGAAAAATCTGGGCACAAACTTGTCATTCAGTTCAACTTATCATCCTGAGACGGATGGGCAGACAAAATTCGTAAACAGGAGTTTGGGAGACTTGCTGAGGAGCTTGGTGACAGAACACCATAGTCAGTGGAACAACATATTACCCCAGGCGGAGTTTGCTTATAACGACTAGTTTAATAGGAGCACATGATAGAGTCCATTTCAAATTGTTTATGGCATGTAGCTGAGAGGAATTTCTGAGCTGATGGATTCAGAACAGACTGCGACTAGGAGCGCTAGTGCATAAGATTCCGCAGAGGTGATGAAGGAACTTCACATCTAGGTGAAGGAACGATTGCAGAGTTCAAGCCAAGAATATAAGTGGAGAGAAGATCAACACAGGAGACAACTTCATTTCGAAGTTGGTGATTTGATCCTTGCACATTTGAGAAAGGAAAGGTTCCCGAGTGGAACATATAACAAAACTGAAGATGAAGAAAATTGGACCATGTAAGGTCTTGAAGAAATTTGGGGCGAATGCATATGATATTGAATTACTCGATGGGATCGTAATTTCTCCGATATTCAATGTCTCGGATTTGTACCCTTATAAAACTGAGGAAGAAGAAGTAGGTAGTGAACAACCAGAGATTCAGTGGACAAAACAAATTCCAGTTGTAGAAAAGCCGCAGATGGAGCGCATATTGGACATAAGAGTTGGTAAGAGGACCAGGCGAAAGGCATATTTTGAATACTTGATCAAGTGGAAGGGCCATCCAGTTGAATATGCCAGCTGGGAGAACGAAGAAGAAATCCAGAAGCATGGACAAAACGTGCGAGAGCTCATGGACAGGAGCACATGAAAATTTTCAAGCGAGGGAGTATGATACAAGAGCATCGCTAGCAGGTAGCAAGCGTGTGTGGATGTCGAGGACAGCTGGACAAGCGACAACACATTTCTTGTTGAAATTTTTTGAAGTTTGAAAGTGCCATATAATCAATGGGATAGTTAATAGAGGCGTACTCACATTTATGGAGGAGCATTGTAATCAGACCTTGAGTGTCCCGCTCTCGTCTGAAATAGATAGATGCATTTATGCATAAGTTAATGTAGGTAGATAGAATTTAATGCTTAGATTAGACAACTTTAGAGCGCAAGAGGGAAATGGGATATAGACACCCTCATTGTATAGTTGTAATATTATTATGAGCATAGAGCATAGAGAAGAGAGCAGAGAGATGTGGCTGAAAACACCCATGTACAGAGATTTGAATTAATAGAAAGAGCTTTGATTCAAATTCATGGTGTCGTATTTTTTCTCTGTGTATGCATGTTGAATGTTATGCTCATGGATGTTTACTTTCTGTTATACATTTTCTTTATATGTTGTGTATATGATTTCATGTTTTGTGTTTGAAGTCTGAGAGAGAGTAAGGAATGAGTTTCAATTGTTTCTCTATTTGAGCAAGAGTTCCTGCAAGGAGTGCAATGAAGTTGTCTGCAAGGAGTGCATTGACAAGAGTTCAGAGTTTTATCTCTGAAAGCTCAGAAGGATTAACGTTGTTCTCATTCTCGCAAAATTGCAAGTTGAGCACAGGAGCTGTGCAAGGTGTGCGCAGGCCGAGTAAAGTTCCAGAGTTTGTGAACTTGAGAAATTGTTGAAGGACTATTGCTGCATAGAGAGTGGAGAGTCGAAGGACTTCAATTCTTTGAAGTAATCGAAGAATTTGCCGCAAGGAGTGCGTGCAGGAGTCTTCTTTAAGACTCAGGGTTGGAGAAAAGCTCAGGAGGGATAGAGTCTTCGCAGTTGTCAAGAAAAACATAGAAGGTTGGTGCCTTGAGGTGTTGAAAGTAGGTGTAGCAAGTTTGTTTTGCAGGCGGGTAAGGTCCATAGAGATATACTTCGTTAAATTCACAGGAATTGACCAGGAAGAAACAGACGGTCATAATTCTTTGAGAAGAATTCATGAAGTCACAAGAGCCGTCAGATATTGCTGAGAAGTAGGAGCATTACCACGAGCTTTCCTCAAGCGTAAGCTCAGAAGAAATCAGGGCCGTAGGATCCAGGTCAGCCAAGGCCGTTGGACCGCTCGCAAAATCTCATTTCGGGGTTTCGTGAGTTGAAGGGTCGAAGGTTTGGCATTAAGGCTCACGAAGTCACGAGAGGAAAGTAGTGAAGTGGTGAGTTGATCAGAGCCATCCACCCGAGAAGAACAAGTGGCATACATCTAGAGATCTCGCAAATTTGGAGGTTCACGAGGTGAGGGCCCAAAGGTTGGGTACTCTAGATTGTGAAAGGCGAAGTCTCGAAGGGGTGAAGAGACGTGTGTGTGGGGCCAGCTATTGGTGACATGTATCGAGATTCATGCATCTTCTTTTGAAAGAAGTCAACACCCCGTCGACCTCTCGTGTCTTCGGGGTTCGTGAGACAAGAGCCAGGAGTTTGACATCGAAACTCACGAAGCGGCGAGAAGGGAAAAGTGCTAGAGTTAGGCCTAGCTGATGGTCATGCACGGAGGGCGTTGACAAGAGAAGGAGCGTGCCCATATCAACATTTCAGGTATCGCGAGATTTGTAAGCAAGAGTTGGGAGTTTCAACTCACGAACTCGCGAGTGGCGAGTTGCGACAAGTGTTTAGGCACATCGAAAGTTTGGGTCTCGGAAGTTGAAGAGTTGAAGATTTGGGAGGAGAAGTTGTGAAGCCATGAGCTCCGAGGTTTCGAAATCCCGAGAAACACGACCACATCATTTGGTTAAAAGAAGAATGGAATTGAGGCTTCATGTTCAATTGTGTGAGCTCAATTCGTAAGGTCCTATGGAGAAGCATCATTTTGTGTGTGTTGGATTCCCCAAAGAGGAATCAAAGAGTCAATCTGACTCAAGGGCAGGAAGTAGAGCGATCCTGTAGCAGACTGTCGACCCGAGGGCTGAAAGGGTCTGCGTTTGCATCAGAGGATTGAATGACTCTAAAGACTGAAAGTCCCGAAATACGAAGTATCCGAGAACCTGGTTCCAAAATCGATCATGTGATAAGGTAAAGAAGATAAAGGGGATAGAAGTAAATAATCACGCTTGAATACAATCCCATGTAGAAGAATAGGGGTGGAAGAAGAAACCACTAGGAACAATAGTTAATTGGATAAGCCCATGGTTTTGAGCCCATGGTCATTTGAACATTGGGTTGAAGAAAGCACCTCATAAATAATTCATTTATGTAAATAGATTAAGGCATATAGAGTAATTTGATAGAGATTAACACCATAAAAATACAAAGAGCAAGTAAAAGATCGAATATAATCTATTGGAAAACTTGGGAATGCAACAAAAGCATGGGAACGATGTAATGAGTCAATTCATATATGTGATCATATCATTTAGACAAAATTCAAATCAATATTAATCTTCTAATTAAGGGGAATATTATCTGTGTTAAATTAAATAAAGAGATGCAATGGTTCATGTCAAAAGACACAATGGTTCAATCCTATACCTATTGAAATACTATATAAACCAGAAGTAATCATGAATCTTAGTGTTTCTTGGTGGATTATATATATATATATATATAATGGATTTAATGGAAGTTCATTCTATCAAGTTGGTGCTTGTTTACAAGTTGAGTCTTGTTATGAGGGTTGGATTCCTTACATCTCAATTGGATATGAGATCAACAAGATGGGTCTTGTTATGAGGGTTGAATTCCTCATTTCTCAGTTGGACTTGAGAACTACAAGTTGGGCCTTGTATCCGAGAGTTCGATCTCTCATATTCAGTTGAAGTTGAAGATATTAAATGATTGATTTTATTTGTATTCATTCAAGTTAAATAAATAAAAGAAATATATTTATCTATTTCATGCAGTTTGTGCTACACATGTTATGAATAATTAATTGAGCTGCA
>ML784841.1:84282-96067 GCA_009831015.1 Picea engelmannii
AGTGTGTTTTTCAACACAAACATACTATAAATTAGAGTCAAATATCCTAATAATTGCATGGAATGCATAAATAAAGTATAGTTTACTTTCTAAAGGAGTTGATTGTATGTAGGTTCTGCATTTCTATAAATAATGATGTCTTCCTCTCTCACAAATTTGGCAATGGGTATTGCTATATGTATGGTGCACTAGGGAAAAGTGTTAATGGAATTATTGAATTCACCCTTGAAGTATTTTGAATCTACCATAAAGAGAATAATTTTTGCACTTACCACTGAGGAATCATTGTGTGGATTTTTTTCGAGAGCGTGCTGAGTCTTTGTCTCGAAAACATTATTCTTTTAATCTAGCACTGTAAGTTGATATGCAAATTTAAAGGATGGAAATTTGTATGCACTTGGATTACTATGTGAAAGATGATTAATTTTGATGGTCTATGAAAGAAAATAAAATTCATAAGTTGATAAATTGTGGAGGAAAATGATGGAATTACAGTCTAATTTGAGGAGTGGAGTTAGACCTTCAAGTTATCTGGGTTTCATATTTCTAGATACCTGACTATTCAGAGTCTAGAATTTTATTAAAGAGGGAGGAAGTATTTTAAAAAAGATGCATAAATAGTTTGAAAGTTACATTGATAAGGGTTCCATTATGAGTTAAGTTAAAACCAACATCCATATCCTTCCATTCCTTCTATAAATTTTTTAAAGTGAATCTGGATACTCAAATTCTAGATTGATGGTTTCATGCTCCAAGTTTAGTCTTAAATACCATAAAAATCTACCTAGGATCTTTATAAAGTCACGTTTTTATTGTTCATTGGTTTTCCTAGAGGAATTTACCTTGATATATAGACTATTCAATATCCTAAATATTTTCACCCTAGCCTCATCAAGAATCGATCGATTCTTTCCATCAGGGCTTTGGAAATTTTGTTTATCAATGATATAGGACAATTTTTTCATCGACATTTTTAATTTTCCTTTTATCGGTGAGTGGGACCAATTATTTCCCATTAATGATAAACCATTTCTTTTCATTGGCACATGATATGGTTTGTCCATCGACGTTCGAACCAATGCATGCCATATACACTTCCTTGAGTTCATTTGAAGATTGACCAAGCCAAGAGTGGTTGCCACATTAGTGTCCATGTGTCATGCCATGTTAGCATCCATGTATAATTCCACATCAACATCCATGTGTCATTCCATTTTATCATCCATGTGTCATGCCACATTAACACATGCACATTAATGGATTTGGGTTGATTGTTCATCAGATCAACAATTCAATTTTTTCTTGTTTTCATTGGATATTTTGAGCCGATTGGTCATCAACAATTTCAGGTCATTCGAGCATCGACATTATTGGGTTGATTCTTTTCATCATTGATCATCGATTCTTTTCATTGACACTTTTATAGGTTTTTTCATTAATGAATTGGCTGATTTACCCATGACCCTTTTTAAAATAAGAATCCACGATGGTTGAGCCATGTCAGCTGGCACGTGCAGAACAATGTGCACATGGGTGCCATGTGGCTCCTTTGGTAATAATGTTTCGAGGGCCATAACCTAGTGACCTAGCCTCATATTTAGATAAATTTTATATCATAAAAAATCTCTCACCGAGTAGAAGACAACGATGGCCTTAAAATGATGTTCAAGGTGAGTAAGGAAAGTGATTTTTTTTTTATCACACCATCAACCTAATGAATGTTAGTGGGTCAAGTCTGTTACAATATGCAAGGTTCCAAGTAGGGGACCTCAAAATTCAATGTTCCATTTAGGGTTTTTAAGGGTTCATAATGTCTACCATGGAGATAATGGGTTAGACAATTTTTTTTTTCGATTTTCATTGTGCCTCGCTACTCTATAACTATTTTTGCTAAGGAATACTTTTCTCTTTCAATATTTTTTTTCCCTGTAGATTCGTTGGGTTTTTTCCCACTATAAAATTGGTGTTTCATGGTATGGATGACTATGATATGGTCATTCATGCAATTATTAGAGATTTAGAGAATTAGGTATATTAGAGAGCTAAGCATTCGAAGAAGAGGTGATGTCTAGAGACATCAGTAAAACACTTAAGCACAAGTGAGCATAAACCAACATTTACAGAATCATAAGAAATACAAATATTTCCACATACTACACATTCTTCACATCATATTCACATTGGTGTAGATTGACCTGTAAGGCCCAAAAACAATTTTCTCTAAAAAATGTTTTCTCGAAAAACAATTTTCTCTATGCTCTGATATGAGTCATACCCATTGCCTGGTTAACTCTAGATTTTCCCTCTTGGGATGATTCAAAATTATGATACCAGATAATTAATAAAGAAACATGAAAGAACCCCATGCAATAATCATGATTCTTGATAAATTTAAACTAAAATATTAACATTCCATGCACATTAATAACCAACAAGAAATCATATCATTAACACATAATATTTGAGAGATAATGATAATACACAACATAAATAAGTATATAAGCAGAGATAACCATGAAAAACAAAACTTATATTTAACAAAACTAATCACTAACTGGCTGTAGACCAAGGAAATTCCACCCAACCTTCGACATTGATATTCCAAATATCAACAACAAGTCACCGCCGAGCTAGGGATATGAATCCATAAGGACGGGTCTCAATTTGACACTCAACTTCCAAAACCAATCAACAATCATTCTCTCACATGTTTCTCAAACAAAAAATAATTCTAGTTACCATATCTCTTCCCCTTCATCCTACACCACCCAAAGAGAATGAACCCACTTTACCGCCATGAAGTTCCTTAGGCTATCCACCTCTTTCAGGGGATCTAATGATTCTGGTTAGAAAATATCAATGCTGGAAACTCTCAGTATTTTTTAGCTGTGGACAATTTTCTCTCAACCACCATTATTCTCATGCCCATAGACATCCATTCCATCCTATAATAATTATTAGCTTAATTATATCCAACCAACCATTACTTCTCTCCTTCAACAATTCATTTTCCCTTCCCCATGTATAACCAAGAATGAGCATAAAAGTGAATTAGATACGAATGACCCAATAATGAATTCACTGAGAATGAATGGACAACACCCAAGGAAATCAATGTAGGGTTTAAATATAAAAATTATATCATGTAACCCCCTCTTTCTCTCCAAAATTCCAATATGGGTAAAATAAAAGTAATTTAAAAGTGTTAAGGCTTATCCCCTCAGCCTTCCCCCTCTCTTATGGAATCATATCCCCATATAACTCTTTTCCTTATATATCTTGCAACCAATGATGTATTTCATTATTAATAATGATCAAAGTATCACATTTCCTAGGCACTCCAACCCCTTTCAATTGTTCAGTAACTATGACCTTTCACCAAATAAAAAAATACATTATTAAAATGGGGACTCAAAACTGGGGTATCACATTCCTTTCCACTTATTTTGGCACTATCCTCAATGCATATACAAAACATAAATAAACAATTTTAAAATTCTTCAAAAATTCATGGGTATTCTTCCTACATGGAATCTTCATGCTCTCAAGTAGCATCTTTAGGACCGTAGTAGGTCCACTAAACTTTTACCAGCTCCATGAATTGATTTCGTAGAACTTTGAATTTTTTGTCCCATATGTGCATTGGCTAGACCTGAAAGTCTCCATTTGGCTCCACCTGAATCAAATTCCAATCAATAAGATGATTAGGATCATGCACATACTTTTTCATCAAAGAGACATGAAATACATTATGCACATTCATGGAAGTAGGTAATGGAAGAATGTATGAAACTGGCCCTATTATGTCCAATATCTCAAATGGACCACAAAATATGGCTGCTAACTTTGTACAAATACCCAACTTTAATGAGCTATTATTGGCTTCACTTTCAAAATAACATACTCTCCCACTTTAAATTATCTTGTTATCATGTTCTTATATACATAAATCTTCTATCTATCATGTGCTGCCTTAAAATTCTATTTAATTCTAACCATCTGGTCTTCCATATCCTTGAGAAATTCTAGCCCAAGTATTACTATGTCTATTGGGTTATCACAACTCACTGGACTAATACATTTTCTACCATACAAAGCTTCAAATGGGCTCATATTCAATGAATCTTGGTACCCATTATTATAGGAAAACTCAACCAAATGGAATTTATCTTCCCACTTAGATGGGTTATCCATCACATACATTCTTAATATGTCTTAAATTATTTGGTTGAACCTCTCTGTCTTCCCATTTTACCGTGGATAGTATTTTGTGCTAAAGTTCATATTTGAACCAAATCCTTTAAATAATCCTCTCTAAAAATTTGAAGAAAACTTTGTATCTCTATTTGAGACAATTTCCCTAGGTATTCCATGCAACCTAGCAATTTCCTTCATGTAAATTTCTGCAATATTAGTCGTTGTATGAGTCATTTTTACAGTAATGAAATGAGAATCCTTTGTTAATTTAACAACAACTACCATTATTGAACCATGTTTCCTTGCTGTCCTAGGAAATTTAGTGATAAAATCGATGGTTGCCACTTCCCATTTCTTCTCTAGAATTGGTAATAGTTGTAGCAAACTCACTAGGTGTATATGCTCATATTTTGATTTCTAACATTCCATAGATATCACAATGTAATCAGGAATATCCTTCTTCATCCCAAGCTAAAATAATTGGCTTCTTAATGATGCAATTATTTTATGGTAACTGAGACATATGGCATATGGAAAATTATGCATTTCTTTTAACACCAAATTTCTAAGCTCTTTGGAACTAGGAACATAAATTCTATTCTTAAGCATAAATAATCCATATTCCTTCATCTCATACTCTTTAATTTTCTGCCATACATTTTCTTTTTGTAAGATTTCTTTTTCCTATAGGTAATGCTGCTCTATAACAACATCATTTAATGTTTTTGTCTTTAAATATGAACTATGCGTACTAATGGTTGTAACATGCACGAGGTATACTCTCATGTCGAGTGCATCAACAAATTTATTTTATTTTACTTTGATATAGTTGATGTCAAAGTCATAGTCACTTAAAGATTATATCCATCTTGTTTTCCTGACATTCAAAGTTGGTTGCTCAAAAATATTTTTCAAACCACTATGGTATTTTCTTAATTCAAATATCTTACCCATGAGATAATTCCTCCACATATTCAATCCATGAATTATGGTATCAAGTACCAAATCATCTGTGGCATAGTTCTTCTCACGTTCTTTAACATTTCTGGACTCATAACTAATGACATGTCCATTTTGAGTGAGAAATCCACCAAGTACTTCTTTGCATGCATTTGTATAAACGACAAAATTTTCATTTGGGTCCTCAATATTTAAAATAGGTTCCCTAGTAAGTAATTCCTTAAAAAAATTAAAATTCTCTTCACACTTTGTTTTCCATTCAAATTTAATCCCCTTCTTTTGTAAAGAAGTGATGGGATGAGAAATCTTAGAGAACCCTTCTATAAACCTCCTGTAGTATCCGGCTAATCCCATAAAAAAATTGACTTTTGAAACATTCCTGGGTGATGGCCATCCTCTAATGGCTTCAATCTTCTTTGGATCCACTACTATGTCTTGTTTTGAAATAATGTGCCCCAAATAATGGATATTCTCTTGGTAAAAAGAACATTTAATAAGTTTGGCATATAGATAATGCTTCCGTAGCACTTGCAATACCAACCTCAAATGGTGTTCATGTTCTTCTTCTGATTTATAGTAGATAAATATGTCATCAAGAAAGAAAATGACAAACTTATCCAAATAATTTCTAGATATTCCATTCATTAAGCACATAAACACAACTACTGCATTGGCATTATACAATTATTTTCCACCTAATCACCTAATGGGAATCATCTAAAGGTTAGCAGTCTGAAACAATGAATTGTGCCATTTTCCCTTGAGTATACACCACCTTTTTTCTTGGTCATAGGTTGTCCCTTTACAACCTACAACCAAAATTGATGGTCTCTCCTTGTCCTTTTTCAAAGGGCGATCGGTCAGACCTTGCAAGAATGCAGGGTGTGACCGGGTCTGTTACTCTCAATTTATGAATGGTTACAATGAGATGGGATACTGCTCGGATTTATCGTAATTATACCTAGAAAAGTTTGTTATTTTGAGTTTCTAAGAGTTATCCACCATATCATCTCTTTCATCCTGTATATTGAGGGTCTCTCATGGGAAAAGTGGAGGAAAATATAGAGTAAACTTATGATGTCAGATTCATCATAGATCTTGGGAAAGAAAATTGAGAGAAGCGTCATCAAGCTATTTGTATGTAAGTTGTAATCTTTTTTCCTTATTAATAGAAGATCCACATGATTTTCCCCTCTAGTTGATTGTATATGGCGATCATAATATTCTTAGAGAATCAATATTTTCATGTCTGTGTGATATATTATTAGATATATGTTTTATACATGTTACCTTTGATCTCATGAGAGGTTTTAGTTTGTTTTCCTATGCGTGCAAACATGTTCATGAAAGTGAAGGATATCTTCAAAGGAGTGAATGACCAAGGAGCGTGCATGGAAAACCATCGAGGTATCGGGTATGCTTCTCATGCTCTTATCTCGTAGATATTTTCATTTATGATTTAGATCTAGGAAAATATATAGCTTGCATATCTATTTTGTCTTAGGTATAGGAAGAGCCTAAGGGAGTTAACTCTTGTAGGGTAAATTTATCCTACAACAATTGGTCAGTCCAAATGGCCCCACTACAAATTCATAATGTCCATACCTCGTTCTAAAGTTTGTCTTACTGATGTCTTCTTCCTTGATTCTTACCTAGTGGTATCTAGATCTTAAGTCTATATTTGAATACATATTTTCTCCTCTTAGCCGATCAAAAGGTTCATCAATTCTAGGTAGATGGTATTTTTTCTTCACAATGGATTTAATCAACTATCTAAAGTCAATACACAACCTCAATGTTCCATCCTTATTTTTAACAAAGAGTATTGTAGCTCCCCAAGTTGAAACACTTGGGAGTATGTACCCTTTCTTCAACAATTCTTCTAGCTACATTTGTAATTCATTTAATTATGGTGGACTTATTCTATAAGGTGTCTTTGATACTATAATACCCCTAGGCCGAACCCAATTGCAAATGTAAATACAAATGTACGTAATATGGTGAGTTGTTTGACATCATTTTTGTATGCACCTTCCATGGTATAGTGCACGCATGTACTGCATAGTAAAATGATGAAGTGTGCACATTATGGGATACCACGCGCAACAACTTAAGTGCGCATGATTTTGAGTCCAGAGATCCATTGTGTATATGTTGTGTTTTATAGGATGGTGATCTAGTTTATTATAATCCAAAAGGCTTATGTGATGATTAAGCCGGAGAGCCTAGATGTTAAAGGCTAGTGAGCCTATTTTTCTATATGTCTCATCATTAATATAAAATACATTGTTGCACGTAGATCGACCATGATAAAAGAGTATGGGGGAGTAAACTCCACTAGTTAGGGAAAGGGGGGGCTAAAAGTTAAAAAAAGGGCTAAGCTAGGGAGCTTAAGCCAAAAAGGAAAATTATAATAATATTCATTAAATCAGAAAGTATAGAAAATTATTTTATCCTAAGTCCTAAGGATGGGGACAAGTGGGCCAAAGTAGCTCCCAATATGATAAGTGTCAAGTTGGGAACATGCATACATTATATAGTTTGGAATTAGTTCATTTTCCTATCATTCAGTCATCCATTCAAGCATTCCATGATCATTCACTCACTCAGTCAGTTGTCCTCGATACCTTCCTGTCACTGTACCTGAACCTGTATTCATAGCCATACATGCTTGTGTATGTGGTTAGATAGGGAGATGGATGGAAGAAGCAGGATTTCAGGGTCGTGAGAAATATCTCTAGGTGAGAGAATTGTTGGGAATTGATTTCCGAAGGTGCTAAATTGCATCTACAGGACTATGAGACTTCCTTTCCAACCTATTGCTGAAGCCAAAAAAGGAAGTGGGGCAATCGAGGGACTGTTGAGCAGAGAAGGGTCACAGTTCCTTGGGTGGGACAAGCATGTGGGGAATGAGGGACTACAAGATGTTAGTTTGAGTTGGAAAAAAGTGACCAAGTCTTTCCTGTTGTCTGAGATCCATTAGCCTGGTTAGGAATCCATTTACCTGGGTGGAGTTTAGTCGCAGCTCAGGGGTGACCCACTACTGAGAGTGATGAGTAGTGTGGTCTAAGGTTGGGAGGTTCATGGAAGGTCTTCATGTAGTTGGTGATATTATTTCCAAGATAAGTGTCAATTGTGTGATAAATTACATGCTACATTATTATTTACATGTTTATTTTTATGGGTTTATCTTATGTGTGGTTTATAACTGTATTTATATTAAGGGTATTTCTTGTATATGTTGCATGCATATGTTTATTGTTATTTCAGTATGAATCCATGCATTTACATAATGTATTTGTCTGTTTATGTTATATATATAAAGTTCCGCAAGATTTCTATGCGTATATGTTTTAACTGCATGCAGTTCAAACGTTTTTTGTGGCATAACTTAGTTGGAGGCTGGGTATGTTACAGTATGTTGAGCAGAGAATGAAAGTGTTTTCTAGAGTAGCATGGCTCGGCCTGGGTGGTCGGGGATGTTACAGATACTAGGGAAACTCTTGGTACTAAATCAATAGAGAAATATATCTCCCTCTTTGGTGGCAATATTGGTATTTCTTGGAATACATATTCAAACTCTTGAAATACTGAAAAGTCCTCAAGGTTGAACCCTTTTGTATTTTCGGGTTCCTCCACATGATCTACATACAATTGAAAACCCTTCCTAAAGAATCTCTTCAATTGTAAGGATGAAATCCCCCTGATAGAAATGGGTCTTGGAATTCCTTTCACAGTGTTATATTTTCCTTCTTCATCAAGGGATGTAAATGTCTTATCATGACAATATAGGACAACATGGTTCTTATCCAACCAATCCATTCTAATTAGGATATCATAATATCTTAATGGTATGATATTAATATCAAAAAATGTATTTACTCCATTCATATTTATTGGATAGTTTCTGTCTGTCTCATTGATCCTTCTTTTGGTTCCAGTGGCTAGCTAACAAAAATTGATTTTTTGAGCTTACCTTTCTCCAAATGAAGTATGTATACTACTTTAGGATAGCCATAACAATGGATTTCTCCCAATTCAATTAAAATATAAACATGTTGATTAATGATCTTACCTTCCACTTCGATCATTTTGGATTGGTATTCTTCTTATCGATCTTCTAAGGTTGCATATATTCTTGGAATAATTCTACCCATGTCTTCTACTATAGTAGCTTCTTGGATGTTTTCAATAGTATTCATTTTATATTTTTTAATGAGGTATATCTGATCCAGGTGGATATCAGTGGCCACCCACCTTCTCCAACTGGCCCAAAACATGTTTTTGGTAATTTTGGTAATTTACTATTTTTAGCAGTTTTTAACTTCCGGGGCCATTTTGAGGACCTAAACGATGTTTTTTGAGAAAACGGGGAGCAACATGAATCATAGATCATGTTGCTCACCTAAAATTTGTATTTCTCGGATAGATCTTTCCAATGAGATATCATACACCTAAAACGGAGATCGTATGCAAAAGTTACGGCCCCGGGAAGTTGATGCACCAACTTACCCAAACGGGGCCCGCATGACTTTTGGCGCTTCATCTCCCAGGGTTAGGTTTTTGGATGTCTAGGGTTTTTGGCATTCCTCCTTATTGTAAAAAGGCCTTCAGAGCCTCATTGTATTCATCTTCTCACGGATGCAAGTATCCGTCACATCTCTTCTCAGAGATAAGCTACCACCATTCTAGCGAGTCTTTCACTCTGTACATTTATTTCATTAATAGAAATCATGTATTACTGTATATCTGTGGCTCTTGTTATATTTCCGCTATATCTCTGTTATATTGTTGTACTCTCTTGCAATATCTTTGAATATTTATGTGTTATATCTCCACTCTCATTTCGTGTCGAAAATAATCCGGATCAGTGGTATCAGAGCAGGCTGCTCTTGATCATTTTTCAGTGCATGTCCCCGACGAGGTCCGAGTATAGCAAGTTGGGTCTCAAGCTTGTCTCTCTTGAGGACAATCTCTCTCGCACACCCAAGAAACCCTCAATGGCGGAAGAAAAGAAAAATGATGGAGCAAACGACCCTATCATTCTGTTGCTTGAGCAAGCTCTCATGCGACAGAGGGACGAAATGATGGAGAATTTTTCCCACATCCTTCAACGCCTGCCGATAGCATCAGGAGCATATTCATCAAGTGACCACTTTGGAGGCACCTTGCCTTTCAAGGTACAGGTTAATTTTGATATTCCCATATTTGAAGGTCAAATAGATGCAGATGCCCTAGATAAATGGTTAAATATGCTAGAAGGTTATTTCTCTGTTCATAAATTTTCAGACAAGGAAAAGATCACCTTCGCACTCCTTAAGGCTCTCCCCCATGTCAAACATTGGTGGGAAACTTACTGGGAGCATAGTTCCACAGAGGAGTCTGGAATATATGGGGCCGAGCCCACTTGGGATTTTTTTGTGGATGCGGTAAAGGAACATTACTACCCTGTTGGCAACTATGAGGACCAATACATGAGATGGACTACACTGTGGCAAGAGAGGGGCCAAGCAGTTCCAGATTTCACCAATACCTTCCATACCTTGCGCACCAAGATGGGTATCAAAGACTCTGAACGACATTTGGTTTTGAAATACCGTGGGGCTCTACACAGATACATCCAAACTGAAATGGATTTCCTGGACATCTCATCACTTAGTGCTGCCTATCGTTATGCTGTTAAAATCGAGCAGAAATTTAAGCACCAGAACAAACGAGAGTTCGGGTCTGTAAATCTACAACAACCAAAGTATGACAAAGATAGCCCTAACAAACAGTCTCCCGAAAACCAGTCCAAGCCACAGGAAAAGAAGGGTCATAGGAAGACAAAGAAGGACACTGGAAAATGGTGTGATTTCCACAAAAGCCCCTGGAACAACACCGATGAATGTCGCTCAAAACAGTGATTGGTGGCCGAGATCAAAGACAAGGAGCCAAACCCTGATTCAGAATCTGATTCTGAAAATAATGGGAAAAGACAAATCATTGACGCAGACCCCACTGCTATTGTCGCGACCGCAACAATTCAACCAGAAGAACCAATAGATCCTGAAGAAGGGGAACGCCTTTTTCATTCACAGATGTGGGTGAAGGGGACCCCGCTACATTTTATTGTTGATAGCGGAAGCCAAAAGTGTTAATATTTCAAAATCCCACCCAGTTTCAGTCTCACTGAATTTTCTACCAAATATAAATGCCAAACTCAGTTTCAGCACTGTTTTAGCATATGCTACAGCGGTGTTTCAGCATCTTCTCACAGTGGTGTTTCAGCATCAGCATATGCTACAGCCTGGTGTTTCAGCATTTGCTCACAGCGGTGTTTCAACATCATCCTATGCTACAGCCTGGTGTTTCAGCATATACTCAACACTGTGTTTCAGCATATACTACAGCGGTGTTTCAGCATAAGCTACAACGGTGTTTCAGCATAAGCTACAACGGTGTTTCAGCATAAGCTACAACAGTGTTTCAGCATCTAAAAACTTAACAGAAAATAAATTTCAGAATTGAAACATGAGGATTATGAACATTGTTTTCAACGCAGAAATTAAATATCAGCAATATGCAAAACTCAGAAAATATTAGACACAAATATTTTCGGTCTAACTTCGACCCTGGAAAAACCCAC
>ML784841.1:111742-155193 GCA_009831015.1 Picea engelmannii
ACAGTGAACAGTAAACACATAACACAACAAATGATAAAGGAGTTCACCCCTCTCTTGGGCTACATCTCCTGGTCTAGCTTCCAATGGATCTTTTATATTATTTGCTCAAAGTGATAAAATATGTGCTTTACAATGCTCAAAATTACAAATAGATGGATCCAATGGCTTCAGAACGTCCAATAACCCCTAGCTGGGCTTTTTCGGCACCTGATTTGGCCAAAAATTGAAGAAGATAGGCTTCCTGGAAGTTCCCATTCAAATTTGCTATCTCTGGATCGCCAAAATGCACCTCTGTGTGTCCAACCTAGCCTCTATGCTCATTTCCATGCTAAAACCTAGCACCAAGCACACAACTACAACACATGTGCAACTATAGAACGGTTAGGGAACCTAGCCCCCTAACCGCAAATCGTTGGGCACATGGCCATGTGACCACACCTCTAGACATAAAAGGCTGGGGCTAACTGTTGTTCAAATTGAATAGAAATACGACAAGTGTCGGTGTAGTTTTAACCATTGGAAAAAATCCTGGGCAATTAACTGTCGGTCATATGTATTGTTAACATAACCACGGGCTGGGGCTAAGCCCCAGCCCGACCCCCGCGCCAAAATATACAATGAATAAAACTTAAATAGTTTCCAAACCATATAGTGGTAATAACTATATGGTGGGCACGCTGGTTGGGCAACCCTTCCCAAAGCTCTACCACTACCTGGAGGTCACGGGGTTGAGTCCTGCAGACTCCACAAAGTTTTAACCATTTCCCAGGTGACACGTGGCAGCCCTTGCTTGGGCCACATGTCACCAATCTGTTTGCCACAAATATGCCACATGTCGGATGCTAATTCATCCACATGACTACCACTCAACACCTGCCACATGTCATACAACCCTACCAACTCAGTATCTACCATGTGTCGTACGACCCTGCCAACTCAGCATCTGTACGGACTGTACAGAATGTACAGACAACAATTTTTTTTTGCCTGTTTGACAATTTTGACAGAACACGATATCTCACTCATTCGATGTCTATTTGAACCCATTCGAATTTTGCTGGGTTCGTGATGATGAGGCCTATGCACCCATTCGATTTGAAGCGATTCCGAGCACTTTTAATTTTGAGCAAAATTTGATCCCCTGGATCAGATTAGGTAAAGCAAATATATCTATGAAGATTGAAATGACAATAGATAAGAAAATGTAGAACACATGAACTTGATGGGAATAGGCCAAGTTAATATTAATTTGGAAAACAAGTTACAAACCCTTACAAGACATGTCCAATGTTGCAACACTTCTCCAAGATCCCCTCAACCAACCCTTTCATAAAAACCTTGAAATCAAAATGTTGATGCTTCTCCAAGGATCAAAGGTTTGACATATGCATTCTTCCCCCCTTCATCTTGGAAATACCTTCAATATATAGGCTTGAGAGGCTCAACCACCATGATATAATGAGGGAAATGGTTGAGGATATGGATCCTTAAATTGGAATTTGATCCTAAGATAGATACATAGTATAGGAGTCGACCAAAACAACCTCATCCATTCAAAGCTGACCCTTAGGAAAATATGGAAGATCCTATGTTTCCCTTTAACCAAGATGAAACCCCCCTTTAGTGAGAGACAAAGCACCATTTGTGCCCCCTTAACATGGAAGGGGGAGCACTAGTTCTCCCTAACCATGGGTATGGGAGATCCACCTTCCTAAAATGCCAAAAAATGGTAGAAATTTTCAAGAAAAAGGTGTTTTTTGACTGTGATATGATAGGGCTTATTCTTCCAACATGACTTAGGGTTTGTGACAAATATTTATATGGTGTCAACGGGATTTGAAACTTATAAAATAGAATGAAACACTTGGTAAGGTGCATATGACACTTGAGACGGTGCATGCAAAACTTAACAAGGTGCATATCTCACTTTGAAACACTTGCAACACTTAGGGTGCGACACTCAAGTGTGACATTTTAATGTGTAACAAGAACAAAACCACATGTGGAACTGACGTGGTACCAGCATGGCTTTGATGATGTAGATGATGTGGCACCAATTGTTTGAGTTACTTCACACACACCTAGGATTTATTTTTCCTAAGGTTATTCCTTGTTTATTAGTCGTAATTAGTCATTATCCAGTCTCCTGTAATTTAGGGGAGAATATTCCACCTAGAGAATATTCTCTTTCAGTTGACATTTTAGTTTGAATAGTTGATTTGATTTTAGATGTTGCATTGGTTTTGTCACCATGAAACATTGGGATCATCATCAACTCACTACTCTTTTTTCAATCGGTTAACTGAAGACTAGTTGACGAGTTAACTTAGCTAGGTGGAAGCTCACTCCCGTAACTGCCTAAGAGACTAGACTAGGTGGCAATTTACTCTTGTAGCTACTGGTGCGTGTCTAGATCAATCTAGACCACCACTATGGATCATTAGTTACTAATTTATCCTATATATATTGTAAATTATTCACTCTTTGAGTGTGGAATACGGTTAATGAGAATTCTTCCATTCTTTCTATCTTGCTTCTTCTTTCTCAATTTCTCTCTGCAAATGTGTGTAGTATTTTCTAGCTAGATCTATTATGTGTAGGTTCAACACATTTACATGGTATCAGAGCTATGCTGCTTGGAGCAAGTCAGACAAGCTAAAGAATAAGGAAAATCGGGGTTTCGGTGAGCTAAATCCATGATCGTAACTTTTAGCAATTATTCCTCCCAAAATATTACGTTTTTGAGGAAATGACTTGTGTTGAAAGTAAACCGACCCATTTTGGAAGTGGGTTTTCAACTGTTTGGTGATATTATTTACCATTTTCTCATAAAGTGAGCCGCAAGATAACCTTCTGAAACTAATACGAATCCGTGGCCGTACCTTTCCACATTCATTTCTCCCAAAATATTAATTTTTGGAGGGAAAGGTCCACAAAAAAAGTAAATCGACCTATTTTTGAAGTGGGTTTTCAACCGTTTGGCGAGATTCCTCACCGTTGCTCAGACAATAAGTCGCAATATCATCTCCTGAAACTGATATGAATTCTTAATTTCTTAATTTTTCACTTGCAGATTGAGAGTAAATTTTTAGGGGTTCTTGGAATTAGTGGGAGAGATGGATATGAAAACTATTATACAACCAAACTTGGTGGTAATCCTCACACCATACAATTATTTTGATTGGAATCCCAAGGCGACATTCCAACTCAAAAGAAAAGGACTGTATAATTTGACGATGGCGACAGAAATAGAACCTATATCAGCGATTGAGAAGATGAGATGGGTAAACTGTAAGGATGAGGCCACATGACTACTTCTTGAATTAATATCCACTGATTTATGGTTTCATGTTGCTGCATGCAAGACTCCAAACGAGATCTGGGCCACCTTGGAATGACTCTTTGGAAAGAAAGATGAGATGCGAGGTCATATGCTTGAGGTAGAGTTGAATACCTTAGACCCTAAAGGTTTTGATAATATACAAGATTTTTTTACTAAATTTAAATCTTTGCTATTAAGCTTGGGTGAATGTGGTATTGATAAGTCTACACAAGAGAAACAAATTATTCTAACAATATTGACCAAGCTAGGACCAAAATACATTGTATATGTCTCCAATTTCCATTCTGGCAGATGTCTTTTTGGAACAAATTGGAAAATGTCTACGTTGGCTCAGTTCATTGAGTCTCTTACACAAGAGAAGACAAAACTCATACATATGGGCCTCATGAAAGATCCCAAAGCACATGCACTCACCATGCAGGATGGAAAAGGGTCATTCAAACAGAATAGGAAGGAGGGATATTCCAAATCCTTTAATGATTCTTCAGGTTCTAAAGACTCTTCAGATTCCAAGAAGAAGAAGAAGGAAAAGAAATGCACTTACTGCAATAAACCGAATCATGAAAAATCCACATGCATGAAGAAACAGATCGATCTTATGGCACATGCACTTTAGTAGAAAAACCTTGGAAACTTCATTCCAGAGGGAGTCAAGAAGCAGAAGGAAGAAGATCCTGCTCCTAAGAAAGGTAATCATCACTCTCTTGTTGCAATTAATTCCTCATCTGATTCATGGATTATAGATTCTGGTGCAACCCGTCATATGGCAGCAAAAGAGGAAGTTTTCTCTTCTTTGATTCCATGCTCAAGACCCCCTATTCTCATGGGGGATGACACTCCAATAGCAACAATAGGAGAAGGGAGAGTGGAACTCCACAATGGAAGTTTTGAGAATGTTCTACATGTTCCAAAGCTTTCTATGAATCTTCTCTCAGTTTATCAGATCACTCAGAAAGGTAAAAAGGTTGAATTTACATCAGATTCAGTTTCAGTAATTGACATGCATGAAAATTCCATTATTACAATTGGTGAGTTGGATCACAAGTCAAGGTTGTATAAACTCACTAAGTTTTCTGATGATGACTCCTCTATTCTACTTACACATAAGGAGAGTACTTTGCATGCACCTCCACTGAAACATGCATATACTCTTGTTCTTCCATTAGTTTCAAACATTAGAGATGATTCCATACACTCTAATTCTGTACATGGAAATAAGCAGGAAGTACATCCAGATAAGAAGCCAACGCCGAAGCTTCAACAGATGCCCAAGAAGGCACATACCACACTTCAGGAAGTAGGAAAACTTGCAGGGAATCCATTGGATTTGAGGAGGATTCGATCTCAACATGAGGAGCCTTCTGATGTATTTTTAGCTTCAGAACCTGTGATGCCCATGCATTGCTATATGGTTCAATCTACTAATCCATAGAACTACAATAGGGTTGTGGGAAATCCATTATGGAAATTAGACATGCAGAAGGCGTATGATTCACTCCTATAGAACGAAACTTGGAGTCTGGTTCCACATCCACTAGAAAGAAATATTTTCAGGTGCAGATGGGTCCATAGGATTAAGAATTACAAGGCCCGACAGGTTGCCAAAAGACTTCATCAGATCCATAAATATTTATACATCTTCATGAAGACTTTCAATGAGTAGAAGTTTCAGACTTTGCGGGATCGTTTTGCAGTGAAGAACACAATTGTCTAACAACTGTTATTTTCTTCTTTTGATACATTATCTTTTGAGGGGGGGTTTTGTTCCCACGTGGTTTTCCCTCTTTCCTCAGTGTTCATTAGTTGCATTGTACATGAGTACCTAAAATGTCCTAGTAGCCGAGACTTATTTTTACTCCATAGTGATGTTCATGGTGGGTGTTGAAGAAATTTCTATTTTCGACACACTAGTTCAATGGGAGTAACACTAGTTCAATGGGAGTAACACTAGTTCATTAGGAGTTAACTGACTAGTTTTATTTTTACCATCACTATTATGCATGCATGCATTCCAAAGGAAAGCTAACTGCTTGATTGTTTTTCTTAATTATGGAATGCTTTTCCCTATATATGAGTGTATTCCACTCATTCATTGTATCATATTGATCATGATCTATGTATCAATCATCAAGTCATTGGAGTAGTGTGAATATATTTTCTCATTCTTCCATATTGAATCTTTCTTCCTTTCTTGATAAGATTTGTTTGTACTTCTCATGCCTCACAACTATTTGGAATGGAAGCCAAAAATTTTGCTTATGTTAAGATGCAAAGGCTTATACCAAATAACCATGGCAATGGAAGTAGAGCCTGATTCTGTCGATGAGAAAAACAATTTTCTCAATAAACAAGATATGGCCATAGGAAGTATCGACATGTCTATTTCTCCCGAACTTTTCCATCAAGTATATGAAGAATCACAAGGATTAACTCCAAATGAATTATGGACCAGATTGGAGGTTCTATTTGGGAATAAATAATATTGTGAAGATTTCATGCAGGAGGTCAAACAAATAGAGCCAGAAGAGAAGCCATCGGAAGATCAAGTCTCTTATTATGAAGAGTCTTCTACAAATGTTTTTGCAGAAATTTGTATTCCATTAATTGAAAATGATGTCTACTCCATTTCATATTTGTTTTCTAAAATTCATATGGAATATATATGGCATGCATCTCAGGAGTCACATGCAGACACTTTTGCATGCACCATGCATGCATCTCAGGAGTAAAAAAGGGAGCCACTCACATTAGACACTATTATGATATTTTATGAGAAAAATTTGCAGAAACAAATTGGATATTTGAATTTCTCTCGGGAAAAAATCCAATTTCAAAAAAAAAATCGTCTGAAACGGAGTCCGAAAACTGAAGTTATGATCGTTTCAAAATCAACAAAATTTCAGCGTTTTTCCGGAAACGACCGTACGGTTTTCAAAATTTCATCCAAAATTTATTTGGATATTATTCATTACAAGAAGATAAAGTGGATATGTGTGGAAATATCAATGATGCATATACTTCATCAGATCTGTGCAGACATCTACATCTTCAACAAAATCTTCAAAGAGCACAAACTTGCATAATTGCAAGGTCTTCTTGGAGTGAAGGACATTGTTGCTTAGCAACTGCCTTTTGTTCCTTATCATTTTTTATTTTATGCATTGTAATTTGAGGGGGGGTTTTGTTCACATGATGTTTTCTCTCTTTCCTCATTTAGTTCAGTGTATCTTTTGCATTTGGGTACCTAACATGGCCTTGTAGCAGGGATCCATTCTTTATTTTTACCATAGTGATGTTCAGGGGGGGTGTTGGAGTTACTTCACACACACCTAGGATTTATTTTGCTAAGGTTATTCCTTGTTTATTAGTCGTAATTAGTCATTATCTAGTCTCCTGTATTTTAGGGGAGAATATTCCACCTGGAGAATATTCTCTTTCAGTTGACACTTCAGTTTGACTAGTTGAGTTGAGTTTAGATGTTGCATTGGTTTTGTCACCATGCAACATTGAGATCATCACCAAATCACTACTCTTTGTTCAGTCATTTAACTGAAGACTGGTTGATGATTTAACTTAGCTAGGTGGCAGTTCACTCCCGTAACTGCCTGAGAGACTAGACTAGGTGGCAGTTCACTCCCGTAACTGCCTGAGAGACTAGACTAGGTGGTAGTTTACTCTTGTAATTGTTGGTGTGTGTCCAGATCAATCTAGACCACCACTATGGATCGTTAGTTACTCATTTATCCTATATATATTGTAAATTATTCACTCTTTGAGTGTGGAATACGGTTAATAAGAATTCTTCCATTCTTTCTATCTTGCTTCTTCTTTCTCAATTTCTCTCTGCAAATGTGTGTAGTATTTTCTAGCTAGATCTATTCTGTGCAGGTTCAAAACATTTACACCAATCACCTGTCACCTCTTTTCCTTTTGTTGATGTTCATGTCTAACGTGACTTTCACATGGACCCTTCCACGTGGGTTGGATATGGAATATGACATGGCCACCGACCCACCGCGCTCAATATCCTAACAATCCCTTTACCCAACGTCAGTTGTTGGGGTACATTCTCAACTACATACTTAGTGACATACTCATTTTTTCCATTTTTCCTACTATTTAGGAGGACTAACATTTATAGAATGTCTATTTATAGTAGGTTTATTTTTAGCCATTGGATTCCTATATGTAATACCATGGGTTTCCAAAATCATGGGCTCATAAACTACCATTAGGAAAATTCCTATTTTTTATCTACCATTAGGCCAAATTCCTATTTTTTTAGCCACCATTAGGAAAATTCCTATTTTTTAGCTACCATTAGGAAAATTCCTATTTTTAGGAGATAATTCATATTTCCTTAATTTTAGGAGATATTTCATATTTCATGGCTATAGAATGCAATTTAGTAAGAATATTTTCCTCCTATGGAATCACACATTACCCATCTAATATTTGGAGTTAACTAACTTCACTTATTTAGTGACTTTCCATAATTAGCAAATTCTCACTCAGTTAGGACTTTAGTTCCATTCTTGGACTCTAGTCTTATTATAGGAGATTCTTTCTATTATGGAATGCATGTTTAATTCATGTCAAGTTATCACTAAGTTCACACCTATATTTTTGACCTTTTCTTCTTATTAACAACTTTTGACTTTAGTTAATTATTGCTATTGGGAGAAGTTACTTTTTTACTTGAGCATAAACATGGAAATCCCAACCTAGTGCACATTACTCCTCAAGTTGAGAGTCCTATATATTGTACTCATTATCAAGGATTAATACATGATTACTAGATTTGGTTTCTTAGTCTCTTATATGCAAATATTTATTCTATTTTTCTCTCTCCTCTCTCTCGTTTGCAATTAGCTAGTGTAGTCTTTCCTTCTCACAATTAGGTCTTGGATTGTGGTTTAATACTACATGGTATTAAAACCATTATTGTGAGGGAGTATTCAATTTTATTGAAGGTTTATAGATCATATTGAAAAACCCATAGATAACTATGGATCAACCATATTCTTCAGTGATCTTGACACCCCTCAACTACTTTGAGTGGAATCCCAAGATAGAGCTTCTACTTCGAAGCAAGGGTTTGTATAGGATTACCTTGTGGAATGACATCGATCCTACTTCAACCATAGATAAATCAAAATAATTCAACATAATAGATGAATCCTATGGGATATTGTTCTTGAGAATATATCTAGATCTTCTCTTTCATGTTGATACTTGTAAGACTCCTAACGATGTTTAGACAAAGTTGAAGGATTTGTTAGGAAAGAAAGGAAATATAAGAGGCCATCAAATGGAGAATGATCTACATGCATTGAATCCAATATATTTCTATACACTACATGACTACTTCTATAAGTTAAAAACTTTTCTTTCTCATGTTAAGGCTCATGGAATTGATAAGAAAGATGAACAATTAATCTTTTCAATTCTAACAAAACTAGGACCAAAGTATTATGTATACACTTCTTCTTTTCATACTACCATGTTATCTATGGGGTCTACATGCAATATTCCATACCTAGATGATTTCATGGAGTCAATTATCCATGAGAAAATAAATCTCATCCAAACAAGGGCACTTAGGAATTCCAATACCCATGCACTTAGAGCCCAAAGGCATTCAAAGAAGAATAAGCAAAAGAAAAAGGCTAAGAAGGACCAAGAGAGAAATAAAGAAGGTAATTTTTTTTTATACAGATTAGAGTTCGAGTTACAAGGAATCAAAAGGAATAAAAGTGTTCTTATCATAACAGGGGGTTCAATCCTGAGAGTTCTTGCATGAAAAATACCATAGATCTCATGGCACAAACACTTAAGAAACATCACCTCAAGGATTGTATTCCAAATATTGAAAGGAAAAATCCATTATTAGAGAGAGGTAATGATCATGCATTACTTTCTATTTCATCTTCTCTTAATGTTTGCGTGCTTGATTCAGGGGATACCCATCACATGGCCTCATTACATGGACTTTTCTCATACTTGGAGACTTGTTTTGGACTACCGATCTTAATGAGATATGATTCTACTGTAGAGGTGTGCGGTAGGGGAAAAGTTGATCTAGACCATGGATGATTTTAGGATGTACTTCATGTTTCGAAGATTTCAGTGAATCTTTTCTCCATCTATCAAATCACTCATTTAGGTTTAGGGAAGAATGTGGAGATCACTACAAACTCAATTATTATTTTAGACTTGTCAGATGGTTTAAAAATTGTTGTTAGTGAGGTTAATCACCATTCTATGGTGAGGTTAATCACCATTCTAGGTTGTACACCTTCTCTCACTTCACTCATAAATATGATTATGTATCTCTTCTAACACATGCTAATGAAGAGTCCAGGTTGTGACATGAGATGTTTGGGAATCTAAATTTTAAATATTTATATCAGCTTAGTAAGGGTGGAATGCTAGATGGATTACCCCACATTCAGTACATAGATGGAGTTTGCCAGGGCTGCATACTAGGAAAACATCCCAAGGAGAAGTTTAACAAAGGTAAAGCATGGAGGGAATAATCACTTCTAGATTTGGTTCATAGTGACATTACAAGTCCCTTACCACACCCATTGATCAATAAATCTAGGTATTTTTGAGATATACATGGGTCTACTTTCTCAAATTAAAATCTGAGGTCTTTGAGTGTCTTGAAGATTTCAAGCATCTAGTTGAGAACTAAACATGGAAGAGGATTAAGAAAATTTGTACATACAATGTAGGAGAGTATGTGAATAAGGATTTTGAGTATATTTTTTCATAATCATATATAGAGTTGCAACACATAGTTCCATATACTCCACAAAATAATGGGGTAGTGGAGAGAAAGAACAAGACATTGAAAGACATGGCCAACTATATGTTGCAGAATAGAGCACTACCTCCAAAGTTATGGGATGGAACTATCAACTATGAATCCTACATTCATAATAGAGTTACTCTTAAATAATTCAAGGGAGTTTCTCCATATGAGTCTTGGATCAAGAAGAAACTGGAAGTCACTCACTTTATAATTTTCGGTTCTTGTGCATGGGATAGGATCCCTTACGATAGGAGGGAAGCTATGGAAGCTCATAGTAAGGAGTGTATTTTTGTTGGATATATAGAGGGAGTGAATGGATACAAGTTATTAGATATTACTTTAGATACACTATTCATTCAAAGGAGTGTTAAGTTTGAAGAAGGTCCTTCACAAGTACTTCTGAAGCAGTCCACACCTCCATCTCCACCGCCACTAGTTGCGAAACTTCATGATACTTCTTCCAATCAGATTTATGATAAGATATATAAATATGATATACATGATATTTATGATAATCATAAATAATTTGAAGGTCCATATCATTGACCATGATGGTCACAACAGACTCTTCAAGCAACATGTGATCTAGTGGGTGATCCTGTCGATCCACGGAGAACCAGATCTCAATTTGTGGAGCCTCCACAAGATTTTACTACCATGGAGCCATTGTTTCCTATTTATTATTATATAGTACTTGGATCATATCCTTAGTCTTACACTGATACTAAAGTAAATCCCCATTGGGAGGAATCTATGAACTTAGAGGAGTACAATTCCCTAATAGAGAACAACACATGGGAGTTGGTTCCTCTACCTTCCAACATGAATATTTTTAGATATAAGTGGATTTTAAATAAAAATAGGGATGATGATGGAAAGATTACAAATTATAAGGATTTTTTAGTAGCTAAAGGTTTCTCATAGATACAAGGCATTCACAAGGAATTCATGTGAGACTAAAGAAAAGTTTGATGAAAATGCTAGTCTATTGTTGTTAAAGTTAAGGAAGGTTTGCAAGAATGTGATCATATAAACCAGGTCTATTACAGAGCTACAAATCAAATTTGGATGATGAAATTGATGAGGGATTTTGGTTGAGGTACATTTTGAGTACATGGTTGAGACAAGTAGTTGATGAGTTGGCACATACATGAGGTGTATAGTTGATGATGTTGGTACATATTGATGAGTAGTTGACACATGATTGGTACATACTTGGTGTAATATCCCTCGAATGAACCCAATTGTAAATGTAATATAAATATACTTAAGATGGTGAGCTATTTTGACCTCATTTGATAAAGCACATCATGTGGCATAGTGTGCACATGAACTGCGCAGTAAAATTATGTAATATGCACATCGCAAGATACCGCACGCAGTAACGAAAGAGCACACCACCTTGAGGTCAAACAATATCACACACAGTAACTAAAGTGCACACAATATTAAGGTCAACGAACCTTTATGTATATGATATGCATTATAGGCTGGTGAGCCAATATTATAATCTATAATGCTTGTGTTTTGGTATTAGGATGGAACGCCTAGATGTCAAGGGACAATGCACCTACTTTGTACATGACTCATGATTCATATAAAATACATCCTTGCACGCAGACCGATCACTATAAAAGAGATGGGGACTGAAATTCACCAGTTAGGGAAAGGGAGGGCCACAATTCAAGGGAATATAATATTAATATTTTCTAAAACATAAAGTATGGATAATTATTTTATCCTAAGTTCTAAAGTTGGGGACAAGTGGAAAAAAGTAACTTCCGATATGACAAGTGTCAAGTTGAGGACATGCATTCATATTGTGGGGGAACTTAGCTCATGGGGAGACTTCTCACAGATACCTTACCAGCAACCCAATGACCATCATTCTAACTATCACTTTTACAAAGAGTTCACAGTGATTCCTGTACACACTCAGTTATCTAGTCAATGATTCCATGACCATTTCACTCATACATTCTAATATCCTTGAGACAACCATTTCACCATTCCGAAGCCTGTTTCCGTAGCCCTTTTTGGTTGGTGTACCTGGTTAGCTTGGAGCGGGATTGAAGAAGCGGGTTGTCAGGCCCATGGTAAATTCTCTGAGTGAGAGAATTGTTGAGGATTGATTCCTGAAGGTGCTAGACTACAGCTACAACCCTCTGAGACTTCCGATCTAGCCTATTGTTGGAGCCCTGGAAGGGAAGTGGGGTAGCCGAGGGACTGTTGAGCAGAGAAGGGGCACACTTCCTTAGGTGGAACAGGCATGTGGGGAATGAGAGGTTGTAGGATGTTTGTTGAGTGAGCACCATTTTTGGTTGGTGTACCTAGTTATCTTGGAGCAGGATTGAAGAAGCAGGTTTTCAGGTTCGTGAAAAATTCTCTGAGCGAGAGAATTGTTGGGTATTGATTCCTGAAGGTGATAGAATGTAGCTACAAAACTTTGAGACTTCTATTCTAGCCTGTTGCTGAAGCCCTGGAAGGGAAGTGGGGTAGCCGAGGGACTGTTGAGTAGAGAAGGGGCACACTTCCTTGCGTGGGACAAGCATGTGGGGAATGAGAGGTTGTAGGCTGTTAGTTGAGTGAGCACCTGAGATAGAGTCTTTCATGTTGTCCTTGAGCCTTAGCCTAGATAAGAACCCTTTTACCCTGGTTGGAGTTCAGTCCCAGCTCGGGGGTGACTCACTGTTGAGAGTGATGAACAGTGTAGTCTATGGCTGGGAGGTTCGTGGACTATCTGTAAGCATTTGGTGACAGTATTTCTAAGATAAGTACCAATTGTATGATAAAATGATATGTTGTTTTTTTATTTACATGCCTCTGTTACGATTTTATCATATATGTGATTATGATTGCTTATGTGCTTATGGGTAATTTCCTGTAAATGATGCATATCTTAGTTACTATTATTTCAATATAAAATTCATGTGTTACAGAAAGTAATTGTTTGTTTATGTTTAGATGTAAGGCTTCCGCGAGTGTGTTGTATGTATATGTGTTAGTTGCATGCAGTTTAAAGAGTAAATTTATGTGGCATTGCTTAGTTGACTATTGGGTATGCTACTGTATGTTCCACAGTATGAGAACGGAAGTGTTCCCTAGAGTAGCATGGCCCGGCCTAAAGGCTGGGAATGTTGCTGACTAGTGTCAGAGCATGAGTGGTTGGAGTGGCGTACCCTGGCCTGAGGTTGGCCGGGGGAATGTTACATAATGGTATCAAAGATTTAGTTCAACACTAAGCTTGGATGGACCAGAGGGGTTTAGTTGAAGAGAATATTCACAAAAGAAAACTTCGAAGTGACCAAAATTGGAGTCACAGAGTCCATGGAAAAAGGTTGGCATGCTGGCATGCACATGGTAAATTTGGCTCCGCGGGGAAAAACGTTGGCGTGCCAATGTGCGCGGTAAATTGTGGCACCGCACAGAATATTATTATGTGTAGATGCACGCACTGAAATTAGCCTTGCGTGGTAAGCACACACATAGTAAGGTGCACATGGGGTGTGCAAGTATTTCTTAACATAGAGGAGTTTGGTTGGTACACGCATAAGTATGAGTATAAGTTGTGTCACGACAGTGTATTAAGTAGTGTGCACAGACAATTGGGCACGATGGAATATGTTAAACTTGACATGGTGCATGCATAGGATGAAAATGCATGTGGAATATCGTTACACGGTATCGAAACTGTGCGTAGTGGGTATTGGCACACAATGCCAGAGTAGTGCGCGTAAGTAGTCGTACGACGAAGAACAAATGCACAGTAGATTTAGGTGTGCGGAGAAGCATTTTACCTTGTGATATTGCTATGCATGTTAAATATAAATGAATAGGTCAAGTTTAATGCACGAGAAGTCGCTTGGAAGGCAATGAGTCTGAGTTTAAATTGCATAATAATAAAAGAAAAAGAAACACATAACCACATCGAAGCATTAATTAAAAAGAATTCCGAGTTTTAATTTCCTTCGATTTAGACAGATGAAAATAAAAATATAAGATTACAAGAAAAACATATTATAAAAGAAAACAAGATTCATAACATCACTAGATAGAAATTGTAATAAAACAGTCTAAAATCCGTTTTTGTATTTATATAATCATATTAATCACAAAAATACAAAAGGGTGATGACAACAGTTAGCATGTTGTAAAAATGGTCGTTTGAAGAACATGCCTATCATCTCTTGTACTCTTTACCTTCGCTACCAACTGCTCAAATTTTGCTGAGACATGCTTATTTTAGTTGAAGACTTACTTCAGCTTAGCGGTCTCCACCTTTAAATAAGAGTCTAACTAGACCGGTTGATTCTCTCCAACACTTTCGGCCGCTTCAGCCGTAGATTCCTCCTTCTTCTGCTACTTGCTCCTTTTCTTCTTAGCGGCTAGCATGTTGATGACTAAATCCTTTATAGTGGGATTCAACCTGACTTCCAATCACGAGTCTATAACTAGATCTATGTGGAACTTAGTTGCTAAAATGTGTGCAAGGACCCTTTCCTCCTTACTTGTAGGAAAGTCTAGTATGTTGCTTGAATAACCAGTCTCACTCGAGTTATCCTTGACCATGTATCTCAGGTTGGGGATACCGAAATGTGTCTTTATAGAGAGCAGGAAGTCGAGCAGTTTGGAGATTACCTCGGTTATGGATGCACAGATATCTTCATACTTGGGGAGTTGTAATTATAGAACTCCATTTATGAAGCGCATACGAATTATGTACAAGAGCGTTGGGTTTCCATGCTTGGCCAATCCATTTCGAATGATTATCTTTTTGAGTTCGTTACATGGCAGCGTTCAACTGACGTCACATGGCTGCGAAGTACTGAACGAGTGAAGCAGGGTGATCTGACTAGCTATCGCCCACTCCACGAGTGGTGGATTTGACATGTTGAGACACGTGATACCGCATCTTAGAAAAAATGGTTTCAAAAAACCACCTTCTTGCACAAGTGTATCTCGAAAGGCACTACTTGTCTGTGCTTTCGAGACTTGGGTCTTATCTAGAATTGCCATGGTGATAACACCAGGAAACCGGGAGTGATAATGCTGATGTGTATGTTGAATCGAAATGGTGCATATTCTCATGAATTGCTGAATTGTTAGCCTGATAAGTTTCGATGGCTACACATTTTGCATAATTAACAACAACTTGATCAGGTTAGACCAATGCAGAGTCCATAGGAATGGAAGAGGCACAGGGGAATTACAGTCATCCAGAGAAGAGAAGAGGGGTGGATGTCCATTTGGGCATGGAAGGAATGAACTCCAATGGACAAGGAGAAGAAAGGAATGAAGATATGAATATGGCTGAGACCATTAAGAATTTGCAGAAGGATGTACAAATCCATAAAGTTGATAATGAAAGGCTTATGAAAGAGAAAGAGTAGCAGGATGAATTCAACATGAAGCTATTGGAAGGTTTGAACATAATAGAAAATAAATTGGTTAAGGAGAGTGACTCAAGTAAATTTGAGAGTCACAAATCTTCAGACGAGAAAGGAAAAGTAAAAAGTGCTAATAGACATCAACATCATTCCCAAAGGCATTCCAATAAGAGAGTAGGAAACAAATCAAGTCTATCCCCTGTCAAAAGGTATAAGAGATCTGGGGTGGATGAGCTGTGAGGAGAAATGAACAAAATCAAACCTCCTACATTTGATGGTGCGCACAAGAAGGATGAAGATGTAGAAACATGGTTGTTAGGCATGAGGAAATATTTTCAATTGCATAATTATTCTTCTCATGCAGAGGGTAGAATTTCCATTTATCAACTCAAAGGAAAGGCCTCCATGTGGTGGGATCAACTTGTGCAGGTACAACACATTGTAGAGAAAAGTGTTATTTGGAGGGAATTCAAGAAGTATTTTGAGAAGAAGTACTTAAATAACAGATACTATGACAAGAAAATGAAAGAGTTCTTTGAACTCAAGCTTGGAAGTATGACCATAGATGAATATGAGAGAAGGTTTCTGGAACTGATGAATTATGTCTCTTTCAACAAGGATGAGACGATGAAGATTCAAAGGTATTTAAGTGGATTTCCATCGTTCATCAGTGAAAAAATATAGTACGATGATCCCAAGACATTAGAAGAGACCATAAAGAGAGATAAATGCTTATATGATCAGCTAAAAGCAAGGCCAACTTTCCAAAAGGATTGGGAAGACAATAAGAAATTCAAGATGGATTAGAGGAAGAAGGGAGCTAAGTCACCATTCTTCAGAAATAATCCACAATGGAAACAAATGCATAAAGAACCCAGAGTGATTGACACAGAGAGCCAAGGGCCAAGACAACCACCTACACAATGTTGGGGTTGTAAAGGAGACCATAGGCTCAGAGATTATCCTCACATAATTGAAAAAAGTAGGGTTGTTCACAATGTACAATGAGCTGAGACAACAAAGGACATGGGTAGATATGTGCCAAGGATTTATGCAGCTCTGGACAACAAGAAAGCATATTATCAGTCCCACATGATTGAAGTGGAAGGTATGATCAACAACCAAACCCTTGCTATTTTAATTGATTCAGGAGCTAGTCATAGTTATATAGACCTTAAGATGGTGGAAAGTTTGAAATTTCCAAGAAGCAAGCATGGGAAATCCTGGTTGGTGCAATTGGCTATAGGAGACAAAAGAAAAGTTAATGAGATGGTTAAGTCATGCCTCATAGACATGAATGGACTCAACACCAAAGCATATTTGAACATCTTGCCTTTAGGATCCTATGACTGTCTAATTGGGATGGATTCGTTGGGCCAACATCATTCTCTATTGGATTGTCATAACAAAGATTTTACTTGCTTGGATGAATAAGGGAACCAAAGGAAAGTATAGGGAATTCCCAGGGAAGTAACCGTTAGAGAAATTTCAGCACTGTAGCTGAAGAAATGTTATAGAAGAGGATGTCAAATATTTGCAACTCATATGGAAGAAACACCTAAAGACAAGGTGCCAAATTTGGAGGATTATGCAGTTTTGAAAGAGTTTGAATATGTATTCAAGGAAGTACTTGGATTACCCACAAGGAGAGACATTGATTTCTCTATAAATGTGATGCCTGGAGCAGTGCCAGTATAAAAGACTCCTTACAGAATGAGTACACCAGAATTGAAGGAGTTACAAATGCAACTTGAAGAACTTCTTAAGAAGGGGTAGATATGCCCAAACATGTCACCTTGGGTGCCCCAGTCTTGTTTGTGAGAAATAAAGATGGAATACTAAGGTTGTGCATTGATTTCAGATAGTTGAATAAAGTGACTGTTAAGAACAAGTATCCTCTGCCAAGGATCGATGATCTTTTTGATCAATTGAAGGATGAAAAGATATTTTCAAAGATAGATCTGAGATCAGGATACCATCAGGAAAGAATTAAAGAAGAAGATATTAGCAAGACCGCCTTTAGGACAAGGTATGGTCATTATGAGTTCACAGTGGTACCATTTGAGTTGTCAAATGCACCAGCTATTTTCATGTACTTAATGAATGGTGTTTTTCGAGAGTATTTGGACAAGTTTGTCATTGTTTTTTTGGATGAAATTATTATATATTCCAAGTTAGAGGAAGAGCATGAACATCATTTGAGGATGGTGTTGCAAGTATTAAGGGAATGTCAGTTATATGCCAAATTGAGCAAGTGTTCATTTTATCAGAAACATATTCATTATTTAGGGCATATCATTTCAAAGGATGGGATAACAGTGGATCTTGAGAAGATAGAGGCCATTAGAGAATGGTCATCACCGAAGAATGTGACAAAGGTGAGATCATTCATGGGTCTTGCAGGTTACTACAGAATATTTATTGAAGGATTCTCAAAGATTGCACATCCAATCACTTCCTTGCAAAGAAAGGGAATAAAGTTTCAGTGGACACTAGATTGTGAGAGAAGTTTCTAACACTTGAAACAATTATTGACAAATTCTCCAATATTAAGGATCACGGTGTTGATATTATGGTAGCTTCGGGAGGTATGAACCTCTATTGTGACCTATGATGAGATTAGAATATTCCGGAAGGAAGCAAAGAAGTAAAAGAAACCCTAGACGAGATGTCGGCTGCAGAAATATAATTAATATCAATTAATTAGTACCCAGAAAGAGAATTTGGCCTCAGTAAGTCTGCCAGACCACTATAAATACAGAGCACTAGTTCTCATTATTCACACTTCTCAGAATTGCAGAGATCAGTTTTTGCACACTACAATTGGCAGTTTTGTGCGTAAGTTTCTAGGGAAGGTGTTATGCCAGTTTCTGGGTGGGACTATTTGATCAGCTTGGTTTCTATTCTTCCTTGGTGCATTAGCCTTGCTTGGCTATTGATTGCTACCAATATTCTTCTCTATCAAGGTCAAGGTGCTCAGAGGGTGGCTTTGGCCTATGGTTGGGTGACAAGGGTATTGTCAATGGTAAAATGAGCACAATCCTTTATATTCTAATAGGTTATGGGCCCACACCTCCTTCATTCAGTCTAAACGCTAGAAGGAAGCATAGTCGCTAGGCTATTGAGCTCACTGAGGAACTGTCGCTAGGGTTACTAGCAGGAACAACTTCCAAAGACACTGCCGCTAGGGTTACTAGCAGAAGCAGTTGCAGAAACCCTAACCTCAGATCCGACACCTTGCAATGGAGAATCTCTCTCAAAAAGAAGATATTCAGATGCACCCTAACTCAGTGCACCTTTTGGCTCTCTCAGAAGACATAAATGATGAAGTTGAAGTTTTGGATCAAGGCATGACCAGTTACCAGTCAACCGAAGACATGTGTGAAATAATCAATCTTTTACACTACTCAACACTTACTGGAATGATTGAAGATGACATGTGGATAATCGACAATGGATATTCTAGGCACATTATGGGAGATCAAGCCATGCTCTCAAATCTAAATGAGAAGAAGACCTCATACAAGGTAGAGCTTGGAGACAAAACCACTTACCCCGTGGAAGGATTTGGACAAGCCTCCATCAAAATGAAAAACAGGTAATTACGTTCACTTAAGCAATGTTTTATATGTACTTGGTTTAGAAAAGAATCTTGTATCAATATATTACCTAGAAGACAAGGGAAACATAATAACTTTCATGGATGGAAAAGTGTTATCATGGCATAAAGACTCCAGCATAGAGAATGCTAGGGTTATCGGAAGTCGTGAAGGAAATTTGTATAGACTACTAGAACAAAATGAAAAAGATATTGTACATGACAAAGTCAACCTTAATGAACTGTGGCACATAAGGTACGCTCATATTACTTATCAAGCATTACCCTTTCTCAAAAGAATGGTTGAAGGAATACCAGAGTTGCAGTCTAAACACGAAGGAATATGCAAAGGATGTGCCCTTGGGAATAATATCAAGAAACCATTCCCAAGCAGCAATAACAGATCTAAGGAGATTCTAGATCTAATACACTCATATGTTTGCGGTCTGATGCTAGCAAAATCTCTAGGAGGATCTTCTTACTACGTAATATTCATAGATGAATATTCAAGAAAGACTTGTCTATACCTACTGAAGACAAAAGACGAAGTATTCTGCAAGTTTCAAGAGTTCAAAGAAGAAATAGAAAACCTCACAAATAAGAAGATCAAGATGCTAAGAACCGATAATGGTGGATAATGCACATCAAAGGAATTTGTTACATTCTGCAAATCGGCAGGAATTAGGAGGGAGCTGGTTGTTCCTCATAATCCTCAAAAAAATGGTGTAGTAGAAAGAAAGAATAGATCCATTGAAGAAACCGTAAAAGCCTTACTAAATGATTAAGGTCTGTCCATGTTCTTATGGGCAGAAGCAACAATGACAACAATATATGTGTAGAACAAAATTCCTCATCATATATTGAAGAACATGACACTAGAATAATATTTTTCAGGTAAGAAACCTCATGTGGAAAATCTAAGAATATTTGGATGTCCTGTTTACTCCCACATTCCCAAGGACAAGAGGAATAAACTAGAACCTTCAGGAAAGAAAGGGATATCTATGGGATATAGTGATTCATCCAAGGCTTACAAAATATATATTCCTGAACAACACAAGATCAAGGTCAGTAGAGACGTAACGTTCAATGAAAGGATGGCCTTCAGGAAATCCATGGAAGAAAATATAGAAGAAGAAGAGATCAAATAACTTAACGAAGAAATCACATAAAACGTAAATGACGAAAAGGAACTACCTGATCATCCTATGGATCCATGTGAAAACATTGATTCAGATATCGTACCTAAGACCAAGAAAAAACTAGCTTGGCTTGAAGCCACCTTACAAGACATAGAAAGACTCAAGGTTCTAGAAGGAACATTCAGAAAGAGTAGAAGACCTAAAAGATTCTCAAGTTATGAAACATATGTGACGAATATTCTAGATGAAGAACCTACCACATTTGAAGAAGCAATTCAAAAGGAACAATGGAAAGAACCTATGACAGAATATAATCACTCCATTATGAAAAATGAGGTATGGGAAATCATACCAAGACCTCAAGAAAAATCAATGGTAACTTCAAAATGGGTGTACAAGATCAAACATGCAGTAGACGAAAGTGTGGATAAATACAAGGCAAGATTCACAGCTAGAGGGTTCTCCCAGAAGGAGGGATAAGATTATGACGAAACATTTTCTTCGGTGTCTAGATATACTTCCATCAGAGCTATCATATCTCTTTCCACTTCCATGGGATGGAACTTACACCAGATGGATATAAAGACAACTTTCCTCAATGGAGCTATTGAAGAAGAAGTATATATTGAACAACCTCAAGGATTTGAGGTACATTCCAGAGACACTCATGTTTGTAGATTGAAGAAATATCTATATGGACTCAAGAAAGCTCCAAGGGCTTGGTATGCTAGAATGGAAAGCTATCTAATGATACTTGGTTTCTCGAAGAGTCATGCAGATCCAAACCTTTAATATAAAGTCGTGGAAAATGCACCTGTAATCCTACTACTATATGTTGACGATCTATTCATAATAGGTGAAGAGTCTCTCATTATTCAGTGAAAGAAGGAATTATCTTCTGAATTTGATATGAAAGATATAGGTCTCATGCACTATTACTTGGGACTAGAAGTATGGCAGAAGCATGGTGAATTATTCCTTGGACAAGGAAAGTACCCAATAAAGATCCTTCAAAAATTTGGAATGATGGATTGTAAGTCCATGGACACTCCTATGAATGTGGATATAGGAAAAGTGAAAGTTCCAGATTCTGATCTAGTAGATCCATCTCTATATCGACAACTAATTGGGTCATTGATGTATTTGGTAAATACTCGACCAACCATTTGCTTTGCCGTGAATACACTAAGCCAATTCTAGGTGGAACCAAGACATGATCATTGGATAGTTGCAAAGCATGTATTAAGATATATTCGTGGAACAATAAACTATGGTTTGAGATATACTGCATCCAACAATATACAACTTCATGGATTCACAGACTCTGATTGGGCAGGAAGTGCATAAGACATAAAGACCACTTCAGGTATGTGTTTTAGCTTGGGCTTCGCTATGATATGTTGGGGCAGCATGAAACAAAAGTTTGTCGTACTCAGCACAATAGAAGCAGAGTATATGGTAGCATGTGAAGCATGAACTTAAGCAATATGGTTAAGGAAGTTAATCTCTGATTTATTTGATCAGATTCCAGAATCGACCATAATATATTGTGATAATCAGAGTTGTATAAGATTATTAAAACAACCCGTGTTTCATGAAAGGTCAAAACACATTGAGATCAAATATTAATTTATTTGAGATAAAATCCAGGAAGGAGAGGTAAATCTCGAGTATATCCCCATTGATGCACATACAACATAAATTCTGACAAAACCTCTATCCAGGATAAAGTTTTCATATTTCCAAGAGAAGATGGGGATCGTGGAAATAACTCCCTTAGTTGAAAGGGAAGACTCTCCAGGTTAGGAGGGAGCACTAAAATATTATTGAAAAACATTGTTGAAAAATATTATTGAAACATTTATCTTTGTGATTGAAAAATAGTCCAAATTGGACAGATTCTTTCCTGTTCGAAAAGTGGATTGAGATTTTCTGACGGACAACAATTTCCCATTGTGGTTAACATGGGAAATGGTCCAGATTGTTGATGTATCATAGACACCGACTTCCCATTGTGGTTAACATGGGGAGTGGTCTAGGGAAGTCTCTCTTCTTGAGGGTTACTCAAGAAGACTGACCTGCCTCGCTGGACAACGATTTCTCATTGTGGTTAACATGAGGAATGGTCTGTTTTGGAGGTTGATGTAGGACAGTCTTTTCCTCTTGTGGTTAACTGAGGAAATGGTCTGGATAGTCATTCCTTAGGGTTTATAAATTCTCTCCAAGGTGCACTTTGAATAGTGTAGGAGGAATGGCCCAGGGTGGGGAATGGTCCAGGCTCAACAATCAGGGACAAGCATTCCTTAGGGTTTATACATTCTCTCCAGGGTTCACTTTGATTAGTGTAGGAAGAATGGCCTAGGGTGGGGAATGGTCTAGGTTCAGAAGACATGATATTTATTATTTCTTGTTTGAGAATAATAGTCTAGATATCTCATTGTTATACTCTGAGGGCATATATTATTTCATATCTCACAGACATGAGTGAAATATTGGCCCAGATGATTTAGTTTATTTTAACAATATTTTTCTGTGCAGGTTGGCATCAGATGATTGTTATGGAGACTGCCTGTCTCCAGACAGTAGAGATATACTACTATGGTGGATTTGTTCCACTATTTATGACTATGTGTCATGGTTTGAGTAGTTGCATACTACCTTGAATAAACATAGGTGTGTTCTATGAATTGATATTGTACCAGTTGTCATAGGAGATTATCCAATTGGATAATAATGGTGGTGCTCGTGATACTACCAGTTGAATGGTCTGTTTGTGCTCAAGACCATACCTCCCTAGCTAGGAGGGAGTGTTGATATTATGGTATCTTTGGGAGGTATGAACCTCTATTGTGACCTATGATGAGATTAGAATATTCTGGAAGGAAGAAAAGAAGTAAAGGAAACCTTAGATGAGATGTCGGCTGCAAAAATATAATTAATATGAATTAATTAGTACCCAGAAGGAGAAGTCGGCCCCAATAAGTATGCCATACCACTATATATACAGGGTGCCAGTTCTCATTATTCACACTTCTCAAAATTGTAGAGAGCAGTTTCTGCGCACTGCAGTTGGCAGTTTTGTGAGCAAGTTTTTGGGGAAGGTGTTGCACCAGTTTTTGGGTGGGAGTGTCTGATCAACTTGGTTTCTATTCTTGCTTGGTACATTAGCCTTGATTGGCTATTGATTGCTACCAGTATTATTCTCTATCAAGGTTAAGGTGCTCGGAGGGTGGCTTTGGCCTATGGTTGGGTGACAAGGGTATTGTCAATGGTAAAACGAGCACAATCCTTCATATTCTAACACACAGACCCAAAAGAAGACTTCATCGTATGCATTGATGCATGTAATGAAGGACTTGGTGGAGTCCTTAGTCAAAATGGGTTTGTCATATGTTACGAATCGAGGAAGTTGAAGGATCATGAAAGAAACTATGCCACTCATGATTTGGAGTTGGCAGCCATAGTGCATGCCTTGAGGAAATGGAGACACTACCTCATGGGAAAGAGGTTTGAGATAAGAACATACCACAATGGTTTGAAATATTTATTTGATCAACCAAATTTAAATGCTATACAAAGAAAATGGTTATAATTTCTAAGCGAATATGACTTTGATATAAATCATATCAAGGGGAAGGAGAATAAAGTGGCTGATGCACTCAACAGGAAGGTGCATGAGTTACATACTACAACCATTATCATGTACCAAACTGATGTTAAAATCAAAATTTTGGAGGCTGCTAATATATAGATGCAGTACATAGAATTGGTAGCAAAATTATAGTAGGGTAAGACACCACAAAAGATGGATATTTATAAGTTGGGAGTAGATGGAATACTGCTGCACAAGAATTGTATTTTTGTACCAAATGTCCAGGACTTGAAACGTATAATTTTGCATGAAATGCATAATGCTCCTTATGCAGGGCACCCTAGATATTAGAAAACTGTGGCAGCGATCAAAATCCATTACTTTTGGTTAGGTATGAAGAAAGAGATCATCAAGTACATAGATAGATGTATGGAATGGGAGAAAGTGAAAGCTGAGAATAGGCACCCAGCAGGGCTACTGCAACCTTTAACTATTCCTGAATGGAAGTGGGAAGTGGTGACAATGCATTTTATTACAGGATTTCCCAAAACAGGAAAGCTACATGATTCGATTATGGTGGTGGTGGACAAGCTTACAAAATATGCTCATTTTATTACACTGAAAACTACTCACAAGGAAACAAATGTCGCTGATATATTCATGAAGGAAGTGGCTCGATTGAACGGAATTCCTAAAATGATTGTGTCCGACAGAGACCCGAAATTCACCTCAAATTTCTGGAAAGGATTGTTCAAAGGATTCAAAACAAATTTGAACTTTAATACATATTATCATCCTGAGTCTGATGGACAGACAAAGAGGGTGAATAGAGTGATAGAAGATATGTTGAGATTGTATGTGATGGATAAAACATCAAAATGGGAAGACTACCTACACTTGGTAGAGTTCTCATACAACAATGGGTATCAAGCATCATTGAAGATGAGCCCATTTGAAGCACTTTATGGCAGAAGGTGCAATACTCTAGTAAGATGGGATAATGAAGTTGATCGAACAGTAGTTGGGCCAGAGTTGCTCAAGGAGATGGAGGACCAAATGTTAAAAATTAAGTAGAATTTGAAAGTTGCCCAAGATAGACAAAAAAGTTATGCCGATAAGAACAGAACCCACAGAGAATTCAAAGTGGGTGATCATGTTTTCTTGAAGTGAAAGCTAACAGGAGTTCCCTGAAGCTGGGAAGCTATGCCAAGTTGGCAACCAGCTTTTGTGGACCATTTGAAATCCTAGAGAGGATTGGTCCAGTTGCTTATATGATTGCATTTCCTGCATCTATGTTTGTTCATAATGTCCTCCATGTATCATTTCTAAAGAACTATATAACTGATGATAATCATGTGATTGATTGGAATGTGATTCAGGTGGAGCAAGAAGGCGCTTTCCAAGTGCATCCGATGCGCATTTTGGACCGGAAATTCAAGCAGCTCCAGAACCGAGCCATAGGGCTTGTAAATGTTCAATGGACCTGGTACGGTCCTGAGGATGCTACTTGGGAACATGAAGATGCAATGTAGACAAAATACCCGCATTGTTTTGAAGATTTTTGAAAACTCTGATATAAATGGGTGTATGATGCACTGAGGACAGTGAATAAATAAGGGGAGGGGATTGTAATATCCCTCGACCGAACCCAATTGTAAATGTAATATAAATATACTTAAGATGGTGAGTTGTTTTGACCTCATTTGATAATGCACATCATGTGGCATAGTGTGTGCATGAACTGCGTAGTAAAATGATGTAATATGCACATCACAAGATACCGTGCACATTAACTAAAGAGAACACAACGTCGAGGTTTGTGAATATCGTGTGCAGTAACTAAAGTGCATGCAATATTAAGGTCAATGAGCGTTTATGTATATGATATTCATTATAGGTTGGTGAGCTAGTATTACAAGCGAGAATGATTATGTTTTGGTATCAGGCCAAGATGCCTAGATGTTAAGGCCCAATGCGCCTACTTTGTACATGACTCATGATTAATATAAAATACATCGCTGTGCACAGACCGACCACGATAAAAGAGATGGGGGACTGAACTTCACCAGTTAGGGAAAGGGAGGGCCAAAATTCAAGGGAATATTATATTAATATTTCCTAAAACATAAAGTATGGATAATTATTTTATCCTAAGTTCTAAAGTTGGGGACAAGTGGACAAAAGTAGCTTCCGATATGACAAGTGTCAAGTTGGGGACATGCATTCATATCGTGGGGGAACTTATCTCATGGGGAGACTTCTCACGGATACCTTACCAGCAGCCCAATGACCATAATTCTGACCATCACTTTTCACGAAGAGTTCACAGTGATTCCTGTACACACTCAATTATCCATTCAATGATTCCATGACCATTTAACTCATACATTCTGTTATCCTTGAGAAAACCATTTCACCATTCTGAAGCATATTTCCGTAGCCCTTTTTGGTTGGTGTATCTGGTTAGCTTGGAGCAGGATTGAAGAAGCGGGTTGTCAGGCCTGTGAGAAATTCTTTGAGCGAGAGAATTGTTGGGGATTGATTCCTGAAGGTGCTAGACTACAACTACAATGCTCTGAGACTTCCGGTCCGGCCTGTTGCTGAATCCCTGGAAGGGAAGTGGGGCAGCTGAGGGACTATTGAGTAGAGAAGGGGAACACTTCCTTGGGTTGGAAAGACATGTGGGTAATGAGAGGCTGTAGGTTGTTACTTGAGTGAGAACCCTTTTTGGTTGGTGTACCTATTTAGCTTGGAGTGGGATTGAAAAAGTGGGTTTTCAGGCTCGTGAGAAATTCTCTAAGCGAGAGAATTGTTGGGGATTTATTCCTAAAGGTTCTAGACTACAACTACAGCGCTCTGAGACTTCCAGTCTGACCTATTGCTGAAGCCATGGAAGGGAAGTGGGGCAACCGAGTGACTTTTGAGCAAAGAAGGGGCACACTTCCTTGGGTGAGATAGGCATGTGGGGAATGAGAGGTTGTAGGCTGTTAGTTGAGTGAGAATGTGAGATGAAGTCTTTCCTATTGTCCTTGAGGCTTAGCCTGGATAGGAACCCTTTTACCCTGGGTGGAGTTCAGTCCCAGCTCGGGGGTGACTCATTGTTGAGAGTGATGAACAGTGTAGTCTATGGCTGGGAGGTTCATGGACGGTCTGTAAGAAGTTGGTGACAATATTTCTAAGATAAGTACCAATTGTATGATAAAATGATATGTTGTTTTTTTATTTACATGCCTTTGTTACGATTTTATCATATATGTGATTATGATTTCTTGTGTGCTTATGGGTAATTTCCTGTAAATGATGCATATCTGTAGTTACTATTATTTCAATATAAAATTCATATGTTACAGAAAGTAATTGTTTTTTTATGTTTAGATGTAAAGCTTCCCCGAGCGTGTTGTATGTATATGTCTTAGTTGCATGCAGTTTAAAGAGTAAATTTATGTGGCATTTCTTAGTTTACTACTGGGTATGCTACTGTATGTTCCACGGTATGGGAATGAAAGTGTTCCCTAGAGTAGCATGGCCCGGCATGAAGGCTGGGAATGTTACTGACTGGTGTCATAGCATGAGTGGTTTCTCTGGAGTGGCGTCCCCTAGCCTGAGGTTGGTCGAGGGAACGTTACACTTGGTACATGGTTGGATGCACTTGTTTATGGTACAGATTGATTACAGGCTGTTTGGTACAGGTTGGTGCATGGTTGATGAAAATTTTTATGGTACAGGTTGATTACAGGTTGAGGTACAGGTTGATGCATGGTTGATGCATGGTTCAGATTTATTGATACATGTTTACAACGGTATATCTCATAGTGATAGTGTGACAGTGATTCCATCATTCTACTTCTACTTCAGGGTGGTAGGACGAGGCAAGGACAGGTGGTTGTAGCCACCTTCCAATTGTAGCTGGAGAACATAGGGGGTTGTAGCCTCCTTCTGGTTGTAGCCAGAGAATTGGGGAGTTGGAGCTTCCCTTAGGTTGTGGCCCGAGAAACTAGGGGGATGGAGCCTCCTTCCAGTTACAACTAGAAAACAAAGGAAGTTGGCGCTTCCAACGAATGTAATTCTTCAAGACATATAAGAAAAATCATTATGTGGTTTTCTCCCGATTTGGGTTTCCACATAAAACACTGGTGTACTGTGCATGTGTGTGATTGTTTATTTCTTACTGCTCATTATTGGATAATAATTCTACATTGATATAACATTTGAAGAAAAAGGATTATAATTACGCTATTACTGATTCACCCCCCCTCTCAGTAATCCAACAAAACTCCCTTCACTTCCACACAGTCCCTCAGGCTTTCCACCTCTTTTTAGGGCTCCATTTCTTCTGGTAAGAAAATATCGATGCTGGAAACTATCACAATTTTCAGGTGTGGACAGTTCCATCTCAAATTCCATTATTCTCATTCCCACAAGCATCTATTCCCTCCTAGAATAATCAATAGATTAATTATAGCCAACCAACCATGGTTTCTCTTATTCAACAATTGATTTTACCTTCCCCATGCATAAATAAGAATGAGAAAAAAGTAAATTAGAGAGGAATGACCCAAAAATGAATTTAGTGAGAATGAATGGCCAATCCCCAAGACAATAAAGACACAGTTTAAATATCAAAATCACATGATGTAACCCCATCTTTATCTCCAAAATTCCAAGGTGGGTAAAATAAAAATAATTTGAAAGTGTAAAGGCTTAACCCCTCAACTTTCCCTCTCTCTCGTGGAATCATAGCCCCCTATAACTCTTGTCCTTGTCCCTCTCATAGCCAATAATGTATTTAATTATTAATAATGATCAAAGTATTATATTTCCTAGGAACTCTAGCCCCTTTCAATTTTTCAGGCACTCCAACCTTTCATCAAATAAAAAGAATAATTATTAATCTAGGGACTCAAAATAGAGGTATTACAACCAACATCTAACCAAATCCATTGAAGCTATGAAAATGCGGTCCATTTAGAATTATTAGGGTGCATGAAAAAATCCTTGAATTTTTCCTTATTGTGTGCACTAACCAACTATTTTTGTTGAACAAACTGACCAACCAAAGACCCAATTGACCACTAAATAAACCACTCAATTGACTCTCCTACTTTACTAATATCTCTATAAGATCCAAAGGTGTGAAAAACATTCCTAACTTGGCATCCCAATGGCCCCTTTATCAACAAAACTCTTTAGATATTTATGAGGTGAAATTACTTTTGTATACCCCCCCATAATTTTAGTTTCCTGAAGCTCAAGAATAACTCGAAGTTTCAAAAAATCAAGTTTTTATAAATTCTTAATAAATATACTAGAAACATGATCATCTATCATAGAATAAAAAATATTCAAAACATTATCATGGATCAATTATCTAAATTAATTAGCAAGAATATCCACATGCTTAGTTTTACTAAGTTCAATAGGATTCTCATAAACCTATATCACACATTGATTTTCATAATATACCATAGTTGTTGTATTGAATAGAAATGTAAGTTCACCCATGATATGTCTAATCCATATCAACTTTGTGTTAGCATTCACTAAACTATGATAGTTTTATTTTGTGGTGAAAAGTGAAACCACCTTATTCTTTTTACAAGACTAGACTATGGGTCCAAAACCAAGATTAAACACATGGCCAAATATGTTGATGTTTTTAGCATCAAATAAGTATTTTTGTATAGGTCTAAGTGTCTAGACATGTGGAAGTCATCCAAATATTTCTATCTTGAGACTTTACTTTAATTAAAGGAATTTTTAAAGTAAAGTGATTTTATTAGAGAGTTGAGTTTTATTTAAGGAAATGATTTAATTAGCATTAGTGAATTAAATAATAGCCATTGATCTCAAGTGAGGTGAGAAGTAATCTCAACCATCAATCACTTTGGAGATTAGGGTTAGATCATAAATAAATATTACAAAAGAAAGGCTAGGTTGAAGGAGGAAGAAACTTTTCACACATAGATAAAAAATAAGGACTTTTTCTAGTGTGGAGTCATTCGAGAGTGTAGAAGAAAAGAAGGAATTTTGCTTACACTTGAGAGAGAAAAGAAGGATTTTTTCTCAAGGATTGGATCATGAAGTACTTTTATTCAAGGAGATCTTAGATAGGTTGATAAGGACTTCCATCTAGAGATCATGCCAACGATAAGTGATAATAGAGGAAGTCACAAGTGGGTTTTAGTATATTTAAGCCATAGTAGCAAGGTCTCGCCATATGGAGTTGTCGTGCAGTCTTTGAGTGCTTTTACATGGGTTTTAGTGGAGACAAGAATGTATAAGCAGGTTTTCTTAAGGAAATTCATGTACATCTCGGGAAGCATGAAAGTACATAGTCGTACAATAGTGTAGTAGATTGCTAGGGTTTATAGGTTATGTCTAAAGTTTTCTGTACTTCTTTCCGGGCCATTATTCCAGGTATGGGAGCCTTCATAAGATTTGAATTTATTTCAATGATAATCTTAGTTTATGGGCGTAATATCTTTGTGTATTGTGTATTGTATTTTTGGTATCCAATATTGCTTCCAATATCTTTATTTGTGTTGAATATTCCAACAAGTGTATGTTGTTTTGTGAGCTGCTACTTTAATTTACAAGGAAATCACTAGATAACAAGATACATAGGTGTCGAAGTAGGTATTTCAAAATGGTATCAGAGAAGTCACTCTAAGAGGAGGCTAGATATATGTTTTTTTGTGAAAACGTTTAGTCAGTTCATGGTGGGGCCAAGACAAACCCGTTGGATAGTAGTGAAGCATGTGCTCAGGTACTTTAGAGTTATATTTAAGTATGGATTTAAGTATCTTGGAGGTGATGTAGTGAGGTTGTAGGGATATTTAAACTCAGATTGGGTAGGAAGTGCAGTAGATAGAAAGAGCGCCTCAGGGTGCTTATTCAACTTGGGATCAGTAGCGATTACATGGTTTAGCAGGGAGAAAACTTTTGTAGCACTCAATTCAGCAAAGGTAGAGTATATGACAATGAGTATGGCTAGTTGTGAAACCATTTGGATTTGCAAATTGATTACAAGTTTATTTGGTCAAGAGTTGGAGCCTACAGTGATATACTGTGATAATTAGACTTGTATCAAACTCTCAGAGAATTTAGTATTCCATGATAGGTCCAAACATATAGAGATCATATATCACTTCATTCAATATAGGATCCAGAAGGTAGTAGTGAAACTTCAATATATTTCCATGGATGAGTAGGTTGTAGATGTTCTGACCAAACCCTTAGTTAAAGGGAAGTTTGTGTTCTTCAGAGACAAATTTGGAATGGTGAAAAATACCTTCCTTGATAATAGGGAGTGTTGATGTTTGTAGCATCTGAAAGGTATTTCTGCACAAGTTGAAGTGTCTAGACACGTGGAAGTCCTCCAAATCCTTATACCTTGAGACTTTACTTTAATTAAAGGAATTATTAAATTAAATTTCTTTTATTAGAGGGTTGTGTTTTATTTAAAGAAATGCTTTACTTAACATTAGTGAATTAAATAATAGCCATTGATCTCAAGTGAGGTGATAAGTAATCCTAATCACCAATAACTTTAGATATTAGGTTTATTTCATAACTCAACATTATAAAATCAAGCATAGGGTGAAGGAGGAAAACACTTTTCACACAGAGATAACAAAGAAGGACTTTTACTAGTGTGGAGCAATTTGAGAGTGTAGAAGCAAAGGACTTTTTCTTACACTTGAGAGAGAAAAGAATGGATTTTTCTCAAGGATTGGATCATGAAGGATTGTGATTCAAGGATATCTTGGATATGTAGAGAAAGAATTCCATCTACATATCAGGTTATAGAGAAGTGAGAATAGAGGCAACCGCAAGTGGGTTTCAACAGATTGAAGTCGTGATAGCAGGTTCATGCCATATAGAGTTTCCATATAGTCTTTGAGTGCTTGTACACTATTTTTAGTGGATATAAGTTCATATATGTGGTTTGTTGATGATTAAAATCGCAACGATGAATTCTTCCTGCAAATGATTGTTAAGCTCTATTATTTATTATGATAATAATAATTAACTAGTAGGTGGGACCCCCTTGTAGACTAGAGATGATAGGATGGATGTGTTATGCTTATATGTTTGTTGCTACTATGATAATGTCTACAGATTATTCTACAATTGGTGATGGAATTCTTGGTTTCATTCGTATGAAAACATGGTTGGTTGATGCATTGTTGCTAGATGCTATTGATATTCACTCACAATATAAGGAAGTGCTATGGATATGAGGATTATATTGTTTTGTAGGTGTTATGTTATGTTATAACATTGATTAATAATCTATACATGATTTATGCAAAATATAGTATGATGATATGGGAGCTAGCTCAAAAACAAAAATAAAAGAAAATGGATAAGTCTTAAGGCTATGGAAAAATGATTACATATAAACCTTGAATGTATATATAAATTGTTACAAAGTGATGGACCTAGCTGTGATACTATGCGTTTTGGTTGAAGAGTTATATGGAAATCACATATGGTAACATTAACATATGGTTGTTATTTTGATATGTTTCGGGTGGTGCATTATACAATGGATATGGCATCGAATCTATACAATGGATATGGCATTGAATTTATGCAATGGTTATGGTTTGAATTTAATGGTTGATGTTATGTTAATGGAATGGCTAGTAAGTTGAATTGAATAGGACCAAGTGAGGAAGCGACATGCATTTAATGCACGTCACTCCAAACCACCCTCGCACCCATCACCCTAACATAGTTGAATTTTTCTTTGTTGGTTGTGGAAGCTTCACGATTTCAAGTTTTGAAGAGGAAAACTAAAACCATATCTTCATTGAAGCAATTTTTCATAGGTATGGCTCTTTTATTTCCATCCATGATGGTCTCTCTATATTATGAATCAAATTGTGGCTCAGGATTGCAGTGGTTCTATTTTTTTCTTGAGTTTTCGATTGAGTATCAATGTTGTGTTATGGTGTTCTCTGTGATTATTGTGGAATGTTGGAATTTTGAAGAAAAGTAATGGGTGTTATTGGTTTGTAAAGTCTGCGCATTGGTTATTGATAAAATGAAATTAGTCATCTTGGGTTTTTATGATGATTCTCTGTGGGAATGATAACAATGGTGCAATGAGATCTGAGTTTTATTTTTGTGGGGTTTTACCACTAGTTTGGGTATCAATTGATGCTACCCATTTTTCATCTCGGTTGTTGTTGTTATTATTTATTCAAGTTGCAATGCAACTGTTGAAAGTGGTATTGTTCTTGTTCTATTTGGTCAAGCCCGAGATATTGTTTGTTATGGCTGTTCTTTACTATCATTATCGCCAAAAGCATTCCAGAGTCCAATGTTGTTTATCCCAGAATGTTAAATGGAGGTCTGTGTATGTATCGAATGGCTACGAGTTGTTCTCTAACATTCTTTTCATAAGAGTTTTAATATTAGCTCCTCTCATCTATGTTATAGTGGCTGACTGTTATGTTTGTGAGCCTCACTGTCAATTGTATTTCGAAGGTTATCGACCTCCTGGGTGTTGGGAAGAGACACGGTCTCTCTGTGTCTTCAAGGAATCTTAATTGTTTAAACCAACCCTCATTTCCTCTCTGCATAAAGTTTTAAGAGGCATTTGTGTGTGCCTAGTTTGTTGTGCTTGAATTGCTTTGTTTCTACTCAAGCATTTTCTTTATGGCTCTGCCAATATTTTGGGGTTATAAGTTGGACAGTTGTGGTGTTTCCAAAAGAGATTATGATATCTCTTTTTTTTCAAAGATTAAACACACTTTCACTATATCTCTGCAATAAAATTCTAAATAACCCGACTTGGTTCTATTGAGCCCAAATTGCTTCTATTTTTCCTTGGGCACCTTTTGGTTCTGACAAGATTTTGGTTTACTAGTTTAATGATTGTGGTAATTATAAAAAGGGCACATGCTCTTTGACTTCAGAGACCATTTCTTGATTGAGTCTCTGTATTTCCTCTCTGTGATGAATTTGTTTTAACAAATAAAAAGTATGGGTTACGTACAACCCAAGATCTTTCCTTTTGGTCGATTATGGTCTTTCCACTCATTACTGTGTTAAATCCTAGCATGAACATGATTCCAATTGAGTTATAAAGGAACCTGTGTATGATCGATTCATCAAATATGATCTTGGTCCTATCAATTTTAAAAGAGACACCTCTGTGTCGATATGGTTCTGTTCTCTTTGTGCATTATATGGCTATGTCTTTATTGATTATTTCCTTTAAAGGGAAGTCTGTACATGTTAATGTACATGTGGATACCAAGCTCAAAGATACATGGTTTTGATTAAATTTGTTGTCAAATCAGGATTGGGGTCGATTATATTGTTGAAGGCTTGGGTGTATGTTTGGTTCATTTAACATGCTCTTGGTTCCGTTCAAATTTAAGAAGGACCTGTGTGTGATTAAATCAGGCCCAATTATTGTTGATGGAATAGACTGTGTCAATTAGTATTGGATGTCGATTGTTGGTGATTGATGCTATTATGATATTTCAAGAATTGAGCGTTGGATATGGATAATTGGAATCACTATGCATATTATGTTTGTTTTAAAGGGAAAAGGTCATCATTAAAACATACATAACTGTGGCTCGAATGGTTATGATGTGACTGTGGAGTTGGAAATGATAATTGCATGGTTATTTTATAGGATGCACAGATTTATATAATTGAAGAATTCTGGGCAATTGAATTTTTTTTGTTTATTGAAGACAACAAACAATCTATATGCAATTAAGGAACAATTAAATGTTTTTGGTCTTGGAAGTGGATTCTTTTTGGATTGTAATTGAAACAAAGTTATGATTGATATTTGATATAATTTATTTTAATGAACAATATCCATCTTATTCCCTCTCATATTCTCACTTTGTCTCTCATTATAGCCCCCTCATGATCCCGAATTCATTTTACATGCCCTGTTCACTAAAATAAAATTAAAACTATGTATGATAGTGATAAAAAAATGACACAGAGATAGATGGCAGCTGATATATTTTGGTGATGTTTTCATAGTCAGTTATTTAATGAATTTTTGAAAAGTACTCATGTTCTTACTCCCTGTCATGGTATCACTTTTTCTCTTATTACAATCCCCCCAAATATCCCATGAACCCTATTTCACCCCCTGCTCATTTGGCAATTTTTAAATAAATTTTATGCATTGGATTGCATGGGTTTATCTTAATTTCTGAGCCAAATTTTGTTTCATATAAAGAGAATTTCATGTATGATCTGTTAAGAGCTAGTTGCTAATAATTGTTTTATATAGGATGAGATTCATCAACAGAGAAAGTCATGGTTGAAACACTAGGGGAAGAGGTAACTGGAACAGAGGGCCTAGAAGGCCCAGATTCTCAATTCATTTCGATGTTGATCCTCAAGAGTTGAACTAGATTTTTCAAGCTGGATTTTTCAATTGGATTGGACAAGGGATAATTCAATCTAGATGAGAGAGGCCTCCCTTCCATCCCCAAAATGTTCCTGGTATCCCCGTGCCTCCCTGTGTATCTTTGCAACCTGAAGTTCCTGAGAATGATGGATGACAAAATATTATTCACCCAATAGTCTCCCACCATAGTGGCTGGCTAAACTTTTCATTACCTCCTCCTCCTCCACTTGTAAACCCAAATGCTCAAATTTCCCTTGCACACTCACCTGTATAGTCCCCTCATGTAAGAAAATGACTCAAAACCGAGGCTTCCCATGTGCATGACAAAGGTTAATATTTTGTTGCTCCCTCCTCTCTTTCAAGTGACTCAGCCAAGTCAGTATCCTCCCATATGTAGTTGAGGGACGATTTCTCCCATGTTATTAGTGAGATGAAGCCTCAAGGTTCCACCCAACCTAAGGCTATTTATGGGAAGTTCAAAGGGGACAAAAGTGGCAAATGAAGAATTGCCTCAAAGTGGAAAATATGGATTTTGATTTATGTATTTATAGACAACCAACTATTTTTGAGGATATTTTGGATATTTACATGTTTTGGATATAATTTGAAATATTTTTTATATTTAAATTTCAAATTGTGGAAACAATTATGGGAGCCACAAGGACGCATGTGTTTAATTGGTTGTCTAATTATGTTTATGTTGGTTAAGAAATAAAAGTGAGTCACAAGGGGTCCCACCTACTTAGTTTATTATTTATTAAAAATACCATTAATAATTATTATTATTATTACTTCACCTAAACTAAAATTAGTTAAGTTTTAGTTAACTTAACTAAATGAGGTAGTTGAACTACTTCAACTAATTTGGAATGCATAAAATACAAATGAGAAGGAAGAACAAGGGGATAATAGAAGGAGAAAGAATATTAAGGTTTTCTCTTGAGTTTTATTGAGATAGTTCAGTTTTCATTCATTCTTCAATTCATCAAAGGCCTAATTCTCTTTTTGACAGCAATGTCCTATTATAGGCAGTAAGGTTCAAAGTTGAACCATATCATTCAGATGCTTGTTTTAAAGGTGTTAATCTATCTTAGATAGTCTGTGTAGACTTTCCTATTTATGAATTGAGTTTCATGACTGATAACGGATATTGTGCAGAGTCAAGTGGTAAGCAGTCTGTGGCAAGTTAATCCAGATTTTAAAGTTCATTTTTTACTTCTTGTCAGAGTCCTTTTGTATGATTTTCATCGGGGATATCTAAGTTTGACCTTGGTCCATGCCCCCACAAGGATTTTTTTAAAGAGAAAGATACTTTTTATTTCTTGGAATGAAATAAAGCGATTGTTATTCTATCTCATCTGTGTTAATCTGTGACTTGGTTATTTTTGCTTTTGATCTCCACATTTACTTTCTGCAATTTGTATATGTTCAAAAAATTATATAAAAATGTTATATTTTGCAACAATATTTTTATTTAAAAAATCATCCTAAGCCCTTGTAATTAATACTTGTGGGTTGGGAAATACATTTTGAGGCTATAAACATAGGGTAATATTCCCGACTATCTTGCCTTAAGCAAGCAAGATTCGAAAATGCTTGAGTAAGATAAATTCATATCTTTTCCTCAACATTTATTTGGTGACCATACTAGGGAGATATTCCATATCTCTCTGGTTGATTTATTCTTGATTATCATTGAATATATTTATATTTCTTCTTTTGATCCTTTGACTCTTTATTTTCTTCATGACTATACCTGTTGCAAGGCATCCCAATATTGAGCCCGTTCTTAAAGATCAGACCAACATTGATTTAACCTTGTTTAATACCATCTTAGAGACCACTAATGCCCAGGTTGAACTTGAACAGTCATGGGTAGTGATTGAAAAGTCATAAGTGTCCGAGAAATGTTGGGAATTTAGGTAAAGACAACCTAAAAATCAGTCATAACTTTTATTTTTCCTAAAGTTTGATATTCTTTTCATGTCCTTAAACCCTTGCATCTCTAGGAGAAGAAGAGGTTTATCACCTGAGATCAACCCCATTACTGAAATAGGAAGAAAAAATGTTATTTTTCCAGCTCAACAAAGTACTCTAAGGAGAACGTTGTCTGATTTAGACAGTTCATCTTTCTCTCCCTTACCTATCGTTCACAACATGGCATCTAGTGGTGGCTCTCGTGGCACTAGAGGTGCTTCTTCATCTCAAACTTTAGTCTTGTCAGTGATTGATAGCTTATATAGTCATGAAGTCCTTGTCCAATCTATTACAAACCCCACCAATTTTATAAAAAAGTATCGAATTTTTTATTTTGAAGAAGATGCTACAACTACTCTGTGGCATGTTTCCTCTGCTCTGAACCTAGCACCTGCTACTCGTCCACTTCATAAATTCAAAGAGAATCTCCCTAGGTTTCCAAGGAATAACAAATTCACTATGAATGAACACTTGGTGGCATTTTCCAATCCCTGTCACAACATAAGATCCAATGACAATGAACATTTGTATGCGCTTATTTGTTAATTCCCTTGAAGGGAAGGAAGCGACCGATTTCTTTGACCTCCCCCCCAAGATTATTTATACTTGGGAGGAGTTAGTTTATTGGTTAAAGTCTACATATGGGGACTCTAAGAGCCCAACTAAGTAGTTACGAGAGTATAATAACATTTCTTATAAATAGGGTGACACTATCAAGTCTTTCAAATTGCATGTTACCAAATTATATAACCAAATTCCCTAACTCATTCACCCTCACAACCAACCTGCTTTTATGCATTATTATAATTATTTACCTTCCCTCTACCATATTAGGCTTGAGGGAAAATCCATTGATAACCTTGGTTCCGCTTTGCATACTTGTTTAGAGTATGAAGAACAACTTGAAAGAATAGGTCTTCCTAAGGGAGACTCAGTTAAATAGACGGACATGTCTGCCCTCTTACAACTTGTAAAAGACATGAATAATCAAATGATAGTGTATGAGTGGAAGGGAAATGTCCCTTCACTTACCCATGGGGCCTCATCCTCTTCTTCACCACCCTTTAGGAATCCTAACGAAAATAACTTCCAACCTAAAGCCATCATGCCTCATAGTTGGTGTAACTTTTGCGAGGAACACCATGAGGAAAGTACTTGTGAGGTAAAGAAGTGCACCAACAACAAAATATTTGGTAAAATGCCTGAAACTACTATCGTTGTTCTAGATTTTACAGAGCCAGAGGATGTTATGATCATAAATACTAGGAATAAATCTTATGCTCTGAAAGGTAAATATGATCCTCCTTGCACTTCTTCTAGCCCAAGCTCATCTTCACCAACTACTATTGTTTCGGTTTCTAAGGCTCTTGATAGTCAAGGAAATACCTCCCCTCTTACCTCTTAGAAATACAACATTCTCAATCAATTGGCTAATATTAAAGTTGATGCTACCCTCCTGGACATGGTTGTCGTCCCTGAGCAACAAAATCATCTGAAACATTTTATGGAAGGAAAAGATTCCATTGTAGAAAACCTCTCTGAAGAGGAAGATGAAGAGGATTCAACTATAAATAAAGTAGGTGTACATAATTTAGACACCCTGTAAAAACCCCCCCGCTTTTTATTTCTGTAAATATTATGGACAAAATAGCCCATTGTTGTCTCATTGATGTTTGTTCGGGACCAAGTGAAATGTCGAATATTATTATGGAAGAGCTAGGCTTGTCTTGTACAAATGAAAATGCTAGAAGCATGCTCTCCTATAATTGTTTACAACAATTGACCATAGGTGAAATCAAGGAAGTGACCTTGGTTTTGTGTGTGCATACTGAAATAAGGACAAACCTTAATATTCATGTAATCAATATGCCAATGAGTAATTACTTGATCATCTTAGGAAGATATTGGCAAGCTTTCACAGGTGGATACCTGTCACTCGACGGGACACACTTATCCATTCCTCGGAATGGGAAAAACATTATAGTCCTAAGGGAGGGAAGAATATCACCTTATATAGAAAGTATTCCACAACCTAATGTAAGTTATATCGAGGAGGACCTAGGAGTGTATTCCATATTTGTAGATGAGGAAAACACTACCTTGGAACAAATCAACATAGAGGATGAGATGTGGCATACTCACTTTGATAGTTCATACTCCAATGAAGGATACATAGTTGGTATTATCTTGTACTCTCCTGTGGGTAAAGTTCACAACTTTTCCTATAGGTTATACTTTTCTTGCACAAACAACGTCATCGAATTTGAAGTGTTACTGCCAGGCATTGAAAATGCCTATAATTTAGGTTGTGGTCACCTTACAGTTTTTGGGGATTCTGAACTTGTTGTAAACCTTGTATGTAATATATATTCTCCTAGAAAAAAATTATTGAAATGTTACACCCAAACTGTTTGGTCACTTATCTCAAACTTTATATATTTCAACACCACTCATGTTAAAGGGAATTGAACTCAATGGCTGACAAGTTGGTTGTTTTTGCTGCCTCTCCTACTCGACAAATTCTACCACAAAGACCTGATTTCACCTTTCAATCTTTGTATCATCCAGATATCCATGACAATGTAAAGTCATGGTAGGTCTTCCCTAGTGATGAGAGCATCTGTACTTTAATTCAAAATGAACCTTATAAGCCTAAGGAAATTATATCAATGGAAGATAAAAAAATTCCGAAGGGCTTGACTCCTCTAGAAAGTTCATTTTCATTGAGTGATGTAGGAAACAAATAAAAACATAAAGAAGAGGAGTCGAAAAGGAAATTAGGTGAAACCATTTCCTTGAACATTGGAACACCCGAGTGTCCAAAGAATGTTAAAATAGGTGCCCAATGTTCTGATGAAGAAAAAATGAAGTTCACCGAGTTACTTAGTGAATTTCAAGATGTTTTTGCTTGGTCTTATGAGGATCTTCTTGGTTTTGATCCTGCTCTTATAAAACATGTCATTCCTATTAAGGAGGGAATAAAACCAGTTAGGAAAAAGCAAAGACCCATTAACCCTGCACTAGAAGAAACTATTCAAAAGGAGTTGGAAAAACTCTTGAAGGATGGGATAATATTCCCTGTTAAGTATTCTGAGTGGGTTTCTAATTTGGTTCCTGTTCGAAAAGAAACTGGTCAGATTAGATTATGCATTGATTTTCGCACATTGAATAGGGCTAGTATAAAAGACCATTTTCCTCTCCCTAATATGGAAATGATTTTGCAACAAGTTGTAGGGTTACAAATGATGTCCTTACTTGACGATTTTTCTATTTACAATCAAATCAACGTAAAAAGGACAGATAAATATAAAACCACTTTTATTACATGTTGGGGCACTTTCGCTTATTAACATATGCCTTGTGTATTATCTAATGCACGTGCCACTTTCCAGGGAGCTATGCAAATAGATTTTGATGATTTAATCAACAAAATTATTCATATTTATGTTGATGACTTAAATGTGTATTCTAAAAACCGATCAGATCATTTTAGTCATCTTAGAAAGATTCTCATGCGATGCAAGAAATTTGACATTTCTTTAAATCCTTAAAAGTCTATTTTCGGCGTTACCAAGGGAAATATCCTTGGGCACATTGTCTCTGATTCATAAATAAGCATAGATCCTGAAAGAATTACTGCTATCATAAATATTCCTTCTCCTACTTCCAAAAAGGAGGTTCAAGCCTTTATGGGTGTTATCAACTTTGACCGTAGGTTTGTTCCTAATTTTGCTGTAATGGTCAAGCCAATTCACAATCTTCTTAAGCAAGATTCCTCCTTTTCTTGGACGAATGATGTCAAAAATGATTTTGTAGGGATCAATAAGGAAATAAGTTTCGCATCGATTTTGGCGAAGCCATATTTTGAGAAAGATTTTATGATATATACTAATTCCACAGAGGAAGCAATTTATGCTATCCTCATGCAATGTTATGACCAAGTTAATGAAAAACCAGTGGCTTACATGAGTCAAATCTTGTCATATGATGAGTTTAAATATTCTTATATTGAAAAGAATGCTTTCTCTCTTGTTAAAGATGTTGAATTTTTTTTCCACTTCATCTTAGGTAAGAAGACGTTGGTAAAAGTTTGTTTACCTGCTGTCAAGTTTTTACTCTCATGAACATATCTTTCAGGGAAGCTTGCACACTGGATTGCCAAGATCTAGGAGCATGATTTAACCATCATGAATTCTAAAGCTATCAAGGAATGTGACTTATCCCTTCACTTAGCTCAGCATGATGAAGAAAGCGAAGAAATTGATGAACAAGATAGCTCTCTATCAACACTGTTTTACATTGAAAATCAAATCTTTCCTATAGATGAACATCCTTGGTATAGAGATATCGTTTATTACTTGCAAAATAAAATTTGTCCAAATAACTTAGATACTCATCAAAGAAGAAGGCTCTGTCTCGAATCTTCTAGATACATCATTATAGGAGACTTATTGTTTAGGATATCTATCGATGATATGTTACTTCATTGTGTGAACAATGAAGAAGCACATAAATTGTTACAAGAGACTCTAGGTATTCAAATTTTTTTATTCATGTAGGAGGTCAATTTTCTACTAAAACTATTGCTTTTAAAATTATTAGGAAAGGGTACTATTGGCCTTCAATCTTTCATGATTCTTATAATTTTTCAAGATCTTATGACAAGTGCCAGAAGTTTGTCGGGAAAGAACATCTTTCTGTTATGCCTTTACAACCTGTCCTCCCTGAATTTACTTTTGCAAAATGGGGTTTGGACTTTATTTGTCCTATTAATCCTCCATCTTCAGCAGGGCAAGTTTTTATATTGACAACTACAGACTATTTTATGAAATGGACTAAAGTTGTCCCACTTAAGCATTCGCAGGATGAGCAGATGATTTCTTTCCTTGAGACTAATATTTTTTCTAGATTTGGTCTTCCTTTGGAAATTATTATAGATAATGGTCTCTCTTTTATTTCTGCTAAGTTGACACAATTTTTAGCTAAATTGGGTTTAATAATTTTACCTCATTAGCTTATTATCCCCAAGGAAATGGGCATGCCGAGTCTACGAACAAGAATCTAGTAAGAATTATCAATAGGCTCATTGAAGGTAAGCCTCGTCAATGGCACACTCTCCTCACTTACGCCCTTTTCGCAAATTGCACTACCACCAAGGTGAGCACTGATTGCACTCCTTTCCAACTTGTTTATGTTCAAGAACCCATTCTTCCTACTGAGATGGAACTTTCTTCTCTAAGGTTGATGCTACAGGTTGAAGAATTAAATTCTTCTAATATCTATCAAAGAATGAATGCACTCTTGGTTTTAGAGGAGCAAAGGACATTTGCCTTGGATAATACAAAGAGAAGACAACAAACTGTTAAAATATATTTCAATAAAAGTGTCAAGGCTGTCAAATTTAAGGTTAATGAGAAGGTTTTTCTGTGGGAGTCCATTCATGCTGATAGAGGAAGGAATTCAAAGTTCAAAAAGTTATGGTCGGGTCCTTTTAAGATTTCTTTTGTCCTGGGGACAAATTCATATATCCTAAAAGACTTGCAAGAGCAATTGTTTTCCTATAACGCCAACGGTTCCCACTTAAATCACTATATGGAACCAACTTGAAAGTTTAAATTCTATATGGAAATTTTTATGTATTATAGTTTGTTTTAATTTCTTTGAATTTACATCACTTTCATTTCATTTCTACTTATTTGAATTCAGTTGTTTCATTTCTGCTATTTTGTTTCTTTTATTTGACTTCCTTTCTTGTCAAAATAAAATGTTGGATCAATTTTTTCACAACGACACTATTCTGCAAAGTGTTGTTAATCAATAACAATCAGGTTACACAACTGTCATGATGTTCCCCTTGGAAACATCATTGAAATTGTTATCTGCTTCAACTGTTGTTATATAACATAGTTGGTTTTATCCCTTTTCTTCTTTCCTTTTCTTCCATCCGCTCCAAGATTGAACAAGGTATGCCATTTTTGCTATAACTCCTTTTTTGAGAGGTTAAAAGTAGTGCCACTTGGAGGAATTGCATAAAAAAAAATGAAGAAAATTGTGTATCAGTTTCAGATATTTATTCATTATAGGTACAAAGTTATGATTATTTCAAGTTAGGGTTGTTGACTAATCCAAAACTAGTCATGGTTGAGACAAGCAGTTGATGAGTTGGCACATACATGAGGTGTATAGTTGAT
>ML784841.1:157988-174633 GCA_009831015.1 Picea engelmannii
TGCAGAGAAGATAGGGGGAGACATACCCTTAGGGGGAGTCATTCTTCTTCCCATGATTCTAGGAGGAGATATTTATCAAATACATACCTAGAAAAGAGACCTATATTTGAAGAAAGAGAACAAAAGCATAATTCCAGGGGGAGTAATGGTCACAGGGGGAGTATGTTTGATGTATCTTCAAAATTACATCAGAGTGATATCCCTTGTTCAAAAGGGGAGAGATTATTCAGAGGAATTTCAAAGGCATTCAGACAGGGGGAGCAGCCCCAAGGAGAATTCAAGCAAGGGGAGTAGCCCCAAGATGAGAATGGCCCTTTGCCATTGATGTCAAAGGGGGAGAGTAAATCACATTGATGCGATTGATGTTTATTGATGGGGAGAGATAGTCACATTGACTATTGATGTAGAGTATGCCGTATCTACATGTTGACATCAATAATTGGTAATTGGTGTTGACATCAATGTTGGTATTGCCATCAATGCCAAAGGAGGAGATTGTTGGATCATGTTGTCATAGATGCCAATGGTTTGATTGATTGATGTCATTGATTGATGTCAATTGATTGATTAATGTCAAAAGATTGATTGATTGATGATTGATGTAATATAATATGTATTGTCCTTGATGAGAATGCATATATGAACATGGATCAATGAGTTGTCATTGATACATGATGAAGATGGATCGATGTGGTTTCATTGGTATATGATGCATTGTTGGAAAAATGTATAGATGACTCATTACCGTCTTATCATGATTGATAAGGTGCACAAATGCATGAACTCCAAAGTGGTTCCCTTATGGTGAAATCCCTCACGGGAAGACGCTTTGCAGATTGAGTTATCCTAGAAGAATGGTTGGAGGACCCATGCTCTCATTATTCTCTTATCATGATTGATAAGGTGCAAAAATGGATGAACTCCAAAGTGGTCCCCTTATGGTGAAATCCCTCATAGGAAGACATTTTGCGGATTGAGTTATCCTAGAAGAATGGTTGGAGGACCCATGATTGTATGTGGAGTAATGAAATGAAGATCAAGGAAATTGTTGGTGAAATTATCCTACATGGATAGTGCTTGTCATGCCATTTTTGGTGGTATGTGGAATGTCACATAACTCCTCATGGTTTGAGAGTTATGACCTTACAAAGATTAAGGACCCCCACATGAAGGTTTGAAGCCCCCAAGGTCAAAGAAGTCAAAGTGACCTAAAAGAAGAAATCATTATTTAAATGATAAAGTAAGGTGACAAAATCAAGAAGGAATATTTATGGAAAGTGGTTAACCCTAAAAATAAGGAAAATAGGTTAAGTGACCTAGATATGGGTTAATATTATTTAAATGGTAAATTAAAGTGACAAACTCAAGGTGGATTATTTAAATAATAAAGAGAAGTGACAAAATGAAGAAATGATAAAGTAAGGTGACAAAATCAAGCAGTAATATTTAAATGATAAAGTATTGGAGAACTTTCTATTTATGGAAAGTGGTTAACCCTAAAATAAGGAAAATAGGTTAAGTGACCTAGAAATGGGTTAAGTGACCTAAAAATGGATTAAGTGACCTAGAGGATGAAAGTATAAATAAGATAGCAATGGTCTCTTGTAGATCATCCTTTTTTTGGATCAATGGAGAGCTTCTTGTGAGAATATCTTTTGGAGTATTGATGGAGAGATTCTTGTGAGAGATTCTTGAGAATTTTTGGTGTGGAACACTTGAGAATATTGAATATCTATAGGTGACTAAGGTAAGCAAGGATATATAAGCCGAATTTCAGAAGGAAGGTGAAGAAAAGAGGGTCGGAATTGAAGGAAGGATAAATTCTTTTCATGATGCTTTCTAAGGTATGTTATTTACAGGTCATCTCACCATTTTCACAATAATTTTTTTTTCTATAATGATTCATACCATGGGATTGATATTCCATTGAGGAAAAATATCCAAGTATATGTGGTAAAAAATTAATCTTTTGGATCATTGTATTTTTGGAGATACACTCCGTGGAAAATAGGGTTTGTGGCTAGTCCTAAAACTAGTCTAAAACTGGTGTTTCAGGTAAAAATGTCATAACTTCTTCATAACAGATCCAAATTAAATGAGACCAATTGTGTTGGTTATATTACATTCTGTTGTATGTTCTTTAACAGTTTCATATTTATTCAACAATTATTCTGTGCGGGGCACACTCTACAAGGTCTCTCTCTAGAATAATCTAGAATTCAAGAAGGTGTGCCATTTTTGCTATAACTCCTTTTTTGAGAGGTTACATGTAGTGCCAATTGGAGGAATTGCATTAAAAACAATGAAGAACATTGTGTATCAGTTTCAGATATTTATTGTTTACAGATACAAAGTTATGATTATTTCAAGTTAGGGTTGTTGACTAATCCAAAACTAGTCATGGTTGAGACAAGCAGTTGATGAGTTGGCACATACATTAGGTGTATAGTTGATGATGTTGGTACATATTGATGAGTCATTATTGATGAGTAGTTGACACATGATTGGTATATACTTGGTACATGGTTGGATGCACTTGTTTATGGTACAGGTTGATTACAGGTTGTTTGGCTTAGGTTGGTGCATATTTGATGCTCTTGTTTATGGTACAGATTGATATTTGTTGAGGATTGTTGTCTCATCTAAGTTGGTGCTGAGAATGTAAGTTGAGTCTTTCATATAGAGCTCGTGCTCTTGTAGAGTTGTACTCTATTCAATTATTGCTGAAAACCCCCCGGATTGAAGTCCATAATAAAAGGAAAAATTGTACATACATCTTGTGTTCCTTGTGTTCCTTGTGGAGATGATTTGTTGATTATATATTGCTGATATGTATTCGCATCTAACTAATTATTAATGACAGAAATGAGTAATGAGTAAATGTCGAATGCTAACTAATGAGTTTTGTATAAGAGGGAAGTTTTGGGAAAAAGATCCCCACACTCATTCACCCCCCCCTCTAAGTGTGGTAGGTGTGTCCAACATCTTTTACTATGATTAATTGAATGATTATGCATACAAGTATAAATCCCCTCATAATTAACACTTTCCATGAGTTATTCCCAAAATTCCAGTCATTTTTCCCTTAAAACCACTCATTTCCCCCTGTGGCATAATCATTATGATGTCTATCTTCTTGATCTAATATTTACATGGTTTGCGAAACTAGACAATATGAGTTCTTAATATGTTGGAAACATATTTCCCTATGGAGTCGCCAATTTGTTGACGATTAAAATCGTAACGATGAATTCTTCCCCCAAAGGATTACTAAGCTCTATTATTTATTATGATAATAATAATTAACTAGTAGGTGGGACTCCCTTGTAGACTAGAGGTGATAGGATGGATGTGTTATGCTTATATGTTTGTTGTTACTATGATAATTTCTACACAGTCTTCTACAAATGTTGATGCAAGTCTTGGTTTCATTCGTATGACAACATGGTTGGTTGATGCATTGCTACTAAATGATGTTGAAATTCACTTGTAATACAGGGCTGTGCTATGGATATGAGGATTATATTTTTTTACAGGTGTTATGTTATGTTATAGCATCGATTAATAATATATACATGATTTATGAAAAATATAGTATGATGATATGGGAGCTAGCTCAAAAACAAAAAGAAAAAAAGAAAAATAACTATAGATAAGTCCTAAGGCTGTGACAAAAGGATTACAAATAAACCTTGAATGTATATATAAATAGTTACAAAGTGATGTACCTAGTTGTGATGCTATGCATTTTGGTTGAAGAGTTATATGGAAATCACATATGGTAACGTTAACATATGGTTGTTATTTTGATATGTTTCGGGTGGCGCACTATACAATGGATATGGAATCAAATCTATACAATGGATATGACATTGAATTTATGAAATGGTTATGGTTTGAATTTAATGGTTGATGTTATGTTAATGGACTGGATAGTATGGTGAATTGAATAGGGCCAGGTGAGGAAGCGACATGCATTTACTACATGTCACTCCAAACCACCCTCGAGCTCGTTACCCTATCATAGTTGAATTTTTCTTTGTTGGTTGTGGAAGCTCCATGATTTCAGGTTTTGAAGAGGAAAACACAAACCAACTCTTCATTGAAGCGATTTTTCACAGGTATGACTCTTTTTGTTCCATCCATGATGGTCTCTCTATATTATGAATCAAATGGTGGCTCAGGATTGCATGGGTTCTATGTTTTTCTTGAGTTTTTTACTGAGTATCAATGTTGTGTTATGGTGTCCTCTGTGATTACTGTGGAATGTCTGCATTTTGAAGGAAAGTAATGGGTGTTCTTGGTTTGTAAATTATGCACATTGGTTATTGATAAAATGAAATCAGTAAGCTTGGGTTATTATGACGATTCTCTGTTGGAATGATAACAATGGTGCAACAAGATATGAGTTTTATTTTTGTGGGGATTTACCACCAATCTGGGTATCAGTTGCTACCACCCATTTTTCATCTCAGTTTTTGTTGTGATTCTTTATCCAGGTTGTAATGCAAATGTCGAAAGTGGTATTGTTCTTTCTCTATTTGGTCGAGACCGAGCTATTGTTTGTTATAGCTTTTTCTTTACTATCATTATCGCCAAACTCATTCCACAATCCAATCTTGTTTTCCCTAGAAGGTTAAATGGAGGCCTGTGTATGTATCAAATGGCTACGAGTTGTTCTCTGGCATTATTTTCACAAGATTTTTAATATTCGCTCCTCTGATCTCTATTATAGTGGTTGACTGTTATGTTTGTGAGCCTCACTGTCAATTGTATTTCAAAGGTTATTGATCTCATGGGTGTCGGGAAGAGACATGGTCTCTCTGTGTCTTCAATGAATATTCATTGTTTAAACCAAACCTCGTTTCCTCTCTGCATAAATTTTTAAGAGGCATCTGTGTGTGCCTAGTTTGTCGCGCTCGAATTGCTTTGTTTCTACTTGTGCATTTTCTTTATGGCTATGCCAAGATTTTGGGGTTATAAGTTGGATGAATGTGGTGTTTCCAAAAGAGATTATGAGCTCTCTGTGTTTTCAAATATTAAACACACTTTCACTATCTCTTTGCAATACAATTCTAAAGAACCCGACTTGGTTCTATTGAGCCCGAATTGCTTCTATCTTTCCTCGGGCACCTTTTGGTTCTAACAAGATTTTGGTTTACCATTTTAATGATTGTGGTAATTATAAAAAGGGCACATGCTCTCTTAATTATAAGACTATTTCTTGATTGAGTCTTTGTATTTTTTTTCTATGATGAATTTGTTTGAACAGAGAAAAAGTATGGGTTACCTACAACCCGAGAGATTTCCTTTTGGTCGATTATGGTATTTACACTGATTACTGTGTTAAATCCTAGCATGATCATGATTCAAAATTTAGTTTTAAAGGAATATGTGTGTATGATCGATTCATCAAATATGATCTTGGTCCTGTCAATTTTAAAAGAGTCAGCTCTGTGTCGATATGGTTCTGTTCTCTTCGTGCATTATATGGCTCTATCTTTATCGAGTATTTTGTTTAAAGAGTAGTCTGTACATATTAATGTACCTGTGGATACCAAGCTCAAAGCTACATTTTTTTGGTTAAAGTTGTTGTGAAATTGGGATTGGGGTCGATTATATTGTTGAAGGCATGTGTGTATGTTTGTTTCATTTAACATGCCCTTAGTTTTGTTTGGATTTAAGAAGGCCCTGTGTGTGAATAAATCGGGACTGATTATTGTTGATGGAACAAGCTTTATCAGTCAGCATTGGATGTCGATTGTTGGTATAATATACCAGATATAAAATGTATGCAGAACATAAATAAAATGCTAGTAATGGCAGAATAACAACAATATAACCAGAACATTCACCACAATAACACTGAAATGATATAAGAATAACAACATAAATAGCACTTTGAATCTGAAAGCAATGTTCACGGGCCTCTTGGAGGGGGAAACCTCTAGTTGAGCAGAGCTCTATTACAATAATATCCAAGCTAGGGTTCTCATACCCTCGACTCTTATTTATACTAAAAAGAAGCATCTAGAGGAATATCCTTATAGAAGCGGAAGCTCCTATTAGGTCTTCTTACATCCACCTTATTCTATTTTATTGAAAGGCCTTATTAATATTGACCTTTATTACATCCGAATATAATTTTCTACCTATGTGCAGAGTAGGACCCTAACATGTCCACCCCCTTAAAAACAACCTTGTCCTCAAGGCTTGAGATGAGGAAATTGCTACAGAATGGTAGCTGGTTCCCAAGTGGCGTCTGCTGGAGTTGTATCTTTCCACTAGACTAGCACTTCCTTGATGGTTCTCTAATGTAGGCGACACTCACGCTGGTCCAAAATTGTTTCTGGTTATAGCCAAATGGATCCTTCTTCAACTAACTCTAGAAGGTTGGTTTGAATTTGGCACTTAGCTCCAATCACCTTCTTTAAGCATGAAACATGAAAAAAAGGATGGAGCCTCGAATGGTTGGGCAAAGATAACTGATAGGTGACTTGTCCCACACGCTTGAGCACGGTATAAGGACCATAAAATTTGGGCGCTAACTTCTAACAATGCTCGGCCTTGAGGGACTTTTGCTTGTAAGGTTGCAGTCAAAGAAACACCTGATCCCCTTCTGCAAATTTACATTCAGAGTGACCTTGATCTGTTTGTTGCTTCATGTGATTCTATACCATGACCAAATTCTCTTTGAGGGTATGAAGAATGGCCTCTCGAGCTGTAAGTGTTAGGTCAACTGCCTGGACCTTCGAGACACCTGGTAAGTATGAGAGAATTGAAGGTGGATTCTGTCCATATACCACTTCAAAAGGAGTCATGCGTGTAGTTGTATGGTATGAAGTGTTGTACCACCATTTAGCTACGGGTAATCATTGAGCCCACTAATTTTGCTTTTTCGAGGAAAAACACCTCAAATATGTTTCCAAACACTTGTTGACAACTTCTGTTTGGCCATCAGTCTGGGGATGATAAGCTATGCTTAGATGCAATTCTGTGCATTGTGTCTTGAATGATTCTTGCCAAAAATTGCTTCTGAAAGTTGGGTCGCGATCAGAAACAATAGAGTGCGGCATGCCATGAAGCTTGAAGACCTGATCCATGAATATTTGAGCCACCGTGGATGCTATAAACGGGTGTTGAGGGGCGTAGAAATGAGCATACTTGGAAAGGAGATCAACAACCACCATGATGACGTATTTGTTTCCCAATTTGGGTAAGGAGGTAATAAAATCCATAGAGATATCCTTCCAAATAACAGGTGGAATCGACAATAGTTGTAGTGTGCCCGACGATTTGATTGTTTCTACCTTATTGCGTTGACACACGTCACATTCAACTACAAAATTATGAATATCATGTTTCATACCATCCCAGAAAAAGGAACGTTTGACCCTATCATAGGTTTTGGTGAGCCTGGAGTGCCCTCCTATGGGTGTAGCATGAAGCTCAGAAAGTACCGTGGATTTAAGCTTTGATTGTTTACTTAAATACAAACGGCCTTTGTATCAAAGTTCCTCATGGAGCCAAGAGTACCCTGGGGAAGATGGAGCATCAGACTGCAATTGTTGGATCAACTACGAACTTTTGGGGTCTTGTAGCCATTCCTAGCGAACGGCTTGGAGCCAATCTGGTACAATGAATGAAAGAGAAAAAAGGGATCCTTTATCTTCATATTTTCGGGAAAGTTCATATGCAACCACATTGTCTTTGCCTTTCTTTTAAATGATCTCATAATCATATCCAAAGAGTTTAGTCACCCATTTTTGTTGTTCTGGGGAGGAAATGCATTGTTCCAGAAAATATTTGAGGCTTTGATGGTCTGTCTTAATTTGGAACCGTTTCCCAATAGATAAGGATGCCACAGATCCACGGCATGCAGAATAGCCAACATTTCCTTTTCATAGATGGATTTGCCCAAATTTCTTTCAGATAGTTTCTTGCTGGTAAAGGCCAAAGGTTGACCCTCTTGCATAAGGACAACACCAATTCCTTTCCCTAAGGCATCACATTCCAACACTAAGGTCTTTGTGAAATCGGGAAGGGCGAGGACTGGAGTGGTGCACATGGCCATATTCAAGGTTTGAAAAGCTTGAGAAGCAGCTGGAGTCCAAGTGAAAGATTTATTTTTGAGGAGAGCAGTGAGAGGTGTTGCAATCTTCCCATAATTCTTAACAAACTTGCGATAATACCCTGTTAAGCCTAGAAATCCACACAATCTCTTAAGAGTCTTTGGGTGAGTCCAGTCTTTCATAGATTCAATCTTTTTAGGATCCACCCTAATGCTATCTTTTCCAACTAGATGACCCAAGTATTCTACTTCTGAGGCGTCAAAAGCATATTTAGACTGTTTTAGGAAAAGTTGGTGCTCAGAGAGTAGATGGAGAACTCAATCCACATGAGCAAGATGTTCTATCCAGGTTTTCCTATAGATGAGTATATCATCAAAGAAAAGTAAGACAAAATGGCGGAGGAAAGGATGAAATACATGATTCATGAGGCTTTGGAAGGTGGAGGGGGCATTACACAAGCCAAAGGGCATGAACAAAAAATTATAGTGGCCCTCATGAGTTCTAAAGGCAGTCTTGGGAATATCTTCCTCTTTCATACGTATCTAGTGGTAGCCCGAACGAAGATCCAATTTTGTGAAGAATTGGGCGCCACTCAATTCATCCAGGTGGTCATCAATGATAGGAATGGGGAATTTGTCTTTGATGGTAAGTTTGTTGAGGGCACGGAAGTCATGACACATTCGCCAAGAACCTTCTTTCTTCAGGACCATGACCACATGAGATGAATAGGGGCTTGTACTAGGGTGGATAACGCCTGCATTAAGGAGTTCCTGGACCATTTTCTCAATTTCATTTTTTTGGGAAAAGGGGTGATGATACTGACAGATATTGGGAGGAAGGATTCCTGGTACAATGGGAATGGAATGATCATGAACACCATGGGAAGGAGGGAGGCCTTGGGGAGTGGAAAATACCAATTGATGTTTAGAAAGGATGGATTGGAGGTCTTGTGGTACGAAAGGTGTCTCTGTTGCTTGTATGGCATGGAGTTGGGTGATAACACAAGAATGATCCTTTTTGAGAAGATTTTCCATGCGATGGGAACTAATGATCTCACGTGAACCTGTGGTGATTCCTTGTAACTTATATTGGTGGCCCTCTTGGTCGAATTGCATGGTTAAGTATTTAAAATCCATGAGAATGGGACCCAAAGTCCTTAGCCAGTCTTCACCCAGCACAATGTCACAACCTCCCATGTCGATAGCAAACATATGGGATTTCAGGTGGTAGTCACCAATTTGGAGACACACATTTTCACAACGCCCTCCACATTTCATGGAAACACCATTGGCAATCATGATTTGGATGAGTTTCTTGGGCAATGCGACGATGAATAAAATTATGGGTGCTTCCACTATCAACCAGAATGATGACCTTCCAATGCTTGATGTAACCGATTAGCTTGAGTGTTTGGGGAGCGTAGAATCCAGTGAGATAATTGAGGGAAATGATTGGTTCTACTTCAAGAGCATCTAAGGGAGGGGTTATGTTAGTGGGTTCAGGTGATTCAGACATAGAGGGAGTTTCTTCATCTTCTTCTGAAATATCCTCGGAGATAGCCATAAAAATATTTTATTCTTTACACTTGTGGCCCGGGAAATATTTGTCATCATAGTTATAACAAAGGCCTTTGAGTTGACGTTCAACCATTTCAACCCGGGTCAATTTTTGGATCTTTAGTGGAGAATAGGGAATAGTGGGATTTACTGGTTTAGGGAGAGGGATGAAGGAGGGTTTGTAATTTTGAGAAGATACAACTTTTTGTTCTTCTTTAGCTCTTTTGGTAGCCTCCACCCAACTCTCAGGCTGAGCCATGAGGACATGGGCCCAAATTTCATCCTTGAGGCTGCTGATAAAACATTCTCGGAAAGAGGCATCAGAAATGCCCTCTGTTCTAAAAGGAAGGTGCTCAAAGGAATCTATAAAGTATTCCACTACTCCTAATTATTTCAGCTTTGTCAAGTGACCCAAATGGTTGGTGTCAGTGTCAAAGTGTTCATAAAGCTCTGCCACAAATTGTGTCCAAGCAATATACCCTTGACGAGAATTTTTTCTCCATTGCCACCATTGCTAACGTTCTTGATCTAGATGGAGAACACCATACTGGAGTTTGGCCAAGTCATCTGTAATGCTGTATAAAGAGAAGTAATGTTCCATTTGGGTTACCCAACCAGTGGGGTCTGAGCCATCAAATTTGGTCACATCCACCCGTGGAAGGCGTAGGTCATGTTGAAAGTGATGGTTCTGCAAGGTATGGGAATGAGAGGAATGGTAACCTTCAGTATGTGGGGGTGAGGAAGAGGAAGGGTTATCTGTAGGGATATGTAGTTTGGTGCAGAGTACTGAAAAGACTGATTCAAGCTGGGTGGTGAGGTCTTGTTTGATTTCTCCCATTGAGGACTGCATGGTTGTATTGATGGCAACGACATTAGCACTAAGTTGTTTCACTTCTTGTTGGGTCTCAATGAGACCAGACTGCAAGGTGTCGAAGTGAGCTTCCAAGTCTTGGCTATGAGTATGGGCCATGAGGATGGGGGAACTGAAAAGGGGTGGGTGGGGTAAATTTTTTTTTCCGAAAAAATGATATGGATGAATGTGATAAGGGTGAAGAGATGAATCCAATGGAATAGGGCTGAAATAATGGTGAAAACATTTCCAGATTTATGTTTTTTTTTTTTTACATCCGGTCTGAAGAATACTGCAAAGAGGAAATGCCCAAATGCTCAACCAGAAAGAAATGTGTATTTACTTGGCAACCCGAGCACAGTTGTGCGGAAATATATCTTGTCTGTTTTAATTTGTTTATGTTTCGATCCCCAAGGGTTAGGTATTCAAGGGTTCTATAGACAAGGGTTTTCCCTATGCTATAGCTCTCTGATATACATGCGAGGTCCAATAGTAGTACTCGACCCAATATCTCAGGGCACTAACTAAGGAGGATAGACCGTACCCTTAGCCGTACTACCCGACTACCCAGGTACTAGAGAGTATCTTCCTGAGTGTTGTTCTCGGTGACACTATAGCAGTCAGGCGACTGATCAGTTTATCCAAAGAGGGCTTCAGGTAATCTAGGCCGATCCGTACACATGTGTTGTCTGATGGGCTACCACTCGAAGGGGTACCAACAGGGGTTACAAGGGTGGCCAACATATGTGCGCTTAAGTACCACTTGTATTTCCTACGTGTATGAATCCCTCAACAATGGGTTTATGCGCGTAACGACAAATCTTTGTGGCTTAAAAAAACATTTAACCCACACTTTCTGCCGAGGAAAGTGCTCTGATACCACTTGTAATATACCAGATGTAAAATGCATGCAGAACATAAATAAAATGCTAGTAATGGAAGAATAACAACAATATAACCAGAACATTCACCACAATAACACTGAAATGATATAAGAATAACAACAAAAATAACACTTTGAATCTGAAAGCAATGTTCACAAGCCTCTTCAAGGGGGAAACCTCCAGTTGAGAAAAGCTCTATTACAATAATATCCAAGCTAGGGTTCTCATACCCTCAAATCCTATTTATACTAAAAAGAAGCATTTAGAGGAAGATCCTTCTAGAAGCAGAAGCTTCTATTAGGTCTTCTTACATTCGCCTTATTCTATTTTATTGAAAGGCCTTATTAATATTGACCTTTATTACATCCGAATATATTGTTCTACCTATGTGCGGGTTAGGACCCTAAACACTGGTGATTACTTCTATTATGAGATTTCAAGAATTGAACGTTGGATATGGATAATTGGAATCACTGTGCATATTATGTTTGTTTTAAAAGGAAAAGGTCAACATTAAAACATGCATGACTGTGGCTTGAATAGTTATGATGTGACTGTGGAGTTGGAAATGATAATTTCATGGTTATTGTATAGGATGCACAGATTGATATAATTGAAGAATTCTGGGCAATTGAATTGTTTTTCTTTATTGAAGATAACAAGCAATCTGTATGCAATTAAGAAACAATTAAATGTTTTTGTTCTAGGAAGTGGATGCTTTTTGGATTGTAATTGAAACAAAGTTATGATTGATCTTTGAGTTAATTTATTTTAATGAACAATATCCGTCTTATTGCCTCTCATATTCTCACTTTTTCTCTCATTATAACCCCCTCACGATCCCAAATTCATTCTTACATGCCCTGTTCACTAAAATAAAATTAAAACTCTGTATGATAGTGATAAAAAAATGACAAAGAGATAGATGGTAGCTGATATATTTTTGTGTTGTTTTCACAATCATTTATTTAATGAATTGTCGAGTAGTACTCGTGTTCTTAATCCTTGTCATGGTATCACTTTTTCACTTATTACAATCCCCCCAGATATCCTATGAACCTTATTTCACCCCCTGCTCATTTGACAATTATTAAATAAATTTTATGGATTGGATTGCATGGGTCTTACATTAATTTCTGAGCCAAACTTTGTTTCATATAAAGAGAATGTCATGTATGGTCTGTTAAGATCTAGTTGCTAATAATTGCTGAATACAGGATGAGATTATTCAACAGAGAAAATCATGGCCGAGACAATAGGGGAAGAAGTAACTGGAATAGAGGGCCTACAAGGCTCAGATTATTAATTCATTTCGATGTCAATCCTCAGGAGTTGAACCAGATTTTTCAATATGGGTTTTTCAATTGGATTGGACAAGGGATAATTCATCCTAGACCAGAGAGGCTTCTCTTCCAGCCCAAAAATGTTCTTGGTATCCCTGTGCCTCCCCATGTATCATTGCAACTTGAAGTTCCTAAGAATGATGGATGGCAGGAGATTGTTCACCCAGTAGTCTCCCACTATCGTGGCTAGCCAAACTTATTATTACCTCCTCCTCCTCCACCTGTAAACCCAAATGCTCAAATTTCCCATGCACACTCACATGTACAATCCTCTCATGCAAGAAAATGACCCAAAACCAAGGCTCCCCAGGTGCATGACAAAGGTAAAGCTGTTGTTGCTCCCTCCTCTCTTTCAAGTGACTCAACCAAGTTAGTATCCTCTCGTATGCACTTGAGGGACAATTTCTCCCATGTCATTAGTGAGATCAAGCCTCAAGGTTCCACCCAACCTAAGGGTATTTCTGGGAAGTCCAAAGGGGACAACAGTGACAAAGGAAGAATTCCCTCTGAAAGTGGAAAATCTGGATTTTGATTTATGTGTTTATAATTGATTTATTGAGGACAATGGACTATAGAAAGTTTTGGACAAAAAACTATTTTTGAGGATTTTGTGGATATTTACATGTTTTAGATATAATTTGAAATATTTTTGATATTTAAATTTCAATTTGTGGAAATAATTATGGGAGCCACAAGGAGGCATGTGTTTAATTGGTTGTCTAATTATTCTTATTTTGGTTAATAAATAAAAGGGAGTCACAAGGGGTCCCACCTACTTAGTTTATTATTTAATAAAAGACCCTTAATTATTATTATGATTATTACTTCACCTAAACTAAAATTAGTTAAGTTTTGGTTAACTTAACTAAATGAGGTAGTTGAACTACTTCAACTAATTTGGAATGCATAAAATCCAAATGAGAAGGAAGAACAAGAGGAGAATAGAATGAGAAAGCATACTAAGGTTTGGTCTTGAATTTTATTAAGATAGTTCAATTTTCATTCATTCTTCAATTCATTAAAGGCCTAATTCTCTTTTTGACAACAGGGTCCTATTGTAGATAACAAGGTTCAAAGATGAACCATATCATTCAGATGCTTGTTTAAGAGGTGTTGATCTATCTTTGATAGTCTATGAAGACTTTTCTCTTTATGAATTTAGTTTCATGACTGATAAAGGATATTGTGCAGAGTCAAGTGGGCAAGAGTCTAGAAAGTTGATCCAGATTTTAAAGTTCAGTTTTTACTTCTTGTCAGAGTCCTTTTGTATGGTTTTCATCAAGGATATCTAAGTTTGACCTTGGTCCATGCCCCCACAAGTATTTTTGTAAAGAGAATGATACTTTTGATTTCTTGGAATGAAATAAAGAGATTGCTATTCTGTCTCATTTGTGTTAATCTGTGACTTGGTTATTTTTTATTTTGATCTCCACATTTACTTTTTGCAATATGTATATGTTCTGAAAATTATATAAAAATGTTATATTTTGCAACAATCTTTTTATTTAAAAAATCAGCCTAAGCCCTTGTAATTAATACTTGTGGATTGGGAAATAAATTTTGAGGCTATAAACATAGGGTAATATTCTGGACTATCTTGCCTTATCTAAGCAAGATATGAAAATCCTTGAGTAACATAAATTCATATCTTTTCCTCAACATGGTTTTAATTAGGAAAATGTGTGTACATATCAAAAAGTGTGAAATTTCAAGGTCTTACAACATCATAGGAGATTGCTAGGGTTTGCAGGTTTTGACTAAATTTTTCTGTATTTCTCTATGCGCCTTATACCAGGTATGGGAGCCCTTGGAAGATTTGAATTTATTTGAATGATAATCTTAGTTGATGGGAAAAATATATTTGTGTATTATGTATGAGGTTTTTGGTTTCCAGTATTTCTTTTGCTATCTTTATTTGAGTTGAATATTTCATCAAGTGTATGTTGTTTTGTGAGATGAAAATTTGATTTACAACAAGGAAATCACTAGATAGTAAGATACCTAAGTGATGGAGTAGGGATTTCAACAATATATAGAATTATTGTCATCACCATCTCCACCCCAATCTAGATTCGTGTATCCAACCAACTAGTTCATAGTATCACTATAATACTTTATACCAATCTAATAAGCTCCTTTAATATAATGAATAATTTTCTTTATCTCCTTCAAGTTTGTTTTTCATGGATCCTTCATGAACTGAGAAAGCATAGTAAAAACAAAGGAAATATAATTCCAACTGTGATTCAAATAGATAATCCGACCACCTAGTTTTTGATCAATTGTAACACTAGATTTTAGAGGATAACACTCCCTGGTTAGCTTCATTTTTTATTGATAAGGTGCAACACATGGTTTACAATCTTTCATATTGATATTTAGTAAAATATTCAACACATATTTAGGTGGAGAAACAAATATACCATCATCGATTTGAAATTCGTTTATGCTCGAAAAGAATTGTAGCATGCCAAGCTCAACTGTCTCAAATATATATGCTAATTGTTTCTTCAAACCCAAAATTAAATCAACATTGATTCCAATGTTGACTAAATTATCCACATATAATGTAACAATTATAGATTCACCATTTACATGTAAAACATAGATAATGTGGTATAATTCATAGCATTTGAAACTAATATTAAGGAAATACCATGACCTAGCGATGTATTTCAAACCACACAATAATTTCTTCAGTTGACAGACAATAGTCCCATGATTTTCAAATCCCAAGAGTTTCCCCATATAAATCTCTTTAGTGAGATCACCATGTAGTAAAGAATGTTTTACGTCCATTTGATGTACCTCCCATCTAAAGTGAGTAACAAGTGAAATAATTAGTCAAATAGAGTTTATAATTCCAACAGAGGCAATGATTTTAGTGAATTCTATACCATCTTGTTGACAAAAACCCTTTATTACCAAATGAGTTTTATGTCTTTTGACAACACCTTTAGATGTGAATTTGGTCTCATAGATCCATCAACACTTTATCATATTGTTTCCTTATGGTCAAGGAAATAATCCCCATGTTTCATTCTTCATTAAGGAATGATACTTGTAAGTAATAGCTTTCTCCCATTCAGGTCAACCACATGAATCCATATATGTATTAGGTCACATTCCTTCAATACACGTGTCATCAGATAAACACTACTCGGCCATCTATTTTTTATAGTCTTCCTTTTGTCATTAAAATCTCCCACATCAACTCCAATGAATTTAATTTTGTTAGTAGCCCATCTGCGTAGACAAATATTTTATGTAGAAGATGTACTTATGCCAAAATATTCATTAGAGGAATGATGAGGGTTCCAAATATTGTGGTAAAATACGCTAGAGAAGGTTGGTTACATGTTGGTTTCAATACATGAATAAATTGTCTAGTTGAAAATCCATTATGATAGTCATTCGATATGGAATTTATCAAATTTTCCAATGGATCACTACTCAATAAGTTATAAGGAGTTAAATAGAGTAACACCTAAGGTTTTCTCATTGAAGACATCATCTCTCCTGGAAATGATTTATTTTTTGATTGGATCAAACAATCTATAGGCCTTGGACTCTTTATATTATCCCATCATAATATAAGAATTACTCTTTTAATCCAACTTCTTCATTTCATCATCTAGAATGTGAGCCCACACTGTGTATCCACATGTTCTAAGATGTCTAACTAGGGTTTTATTCCACTCTATTTATCGACAAGAGTCATATTCTATACAAATTTATCTTGACTTAGGTTAAGATGATACTTTGAGAAGTAAATATCATCTTCCCAAATCTTGGACTACATGCCTTTGGCTTGAAGCAAGAAACATCGCATTTCTATCAAAGTTCGATTCTTCCTTTTTGTAGCACCATTTTGATGAGGTGTGTAAGGTATAGAAATGGTCTAATAGATACCATGCTAGGCCATGTACTTTTCAAACAC
>ML784841.1:178649-202808 GCA_009831015.1 Picea engelmannii
CTTCAAAAATTCATATGTCTAAGCCATTTATGCCAAATTCTACTTTGGTCATTAGTTTGAGATATGAGTGCAATCAATCATGGATATTTCCTAGGAAAATTCATAGAACTTTTATAGTATATCCTTAGGATCAATAATTCCTTCAACAACAATTTTGGAGTTATTATTCATGTCTTCCACAAAAACATTATTTGGCAAAAATTCAACCTTTTTGCTATTGTATGTGAGTTGGGGTATAGATAAGAATTTAGCACTTAAACTAGGTTCATGTCACACAATTGTAATCACTCCATTCTAATATTTTGTCTTTCCAAAACTACCAATAGTAAGTGCATAATCATTTTCTAAATTTTTAAATTTTTCCATAGCGTCACTTAATAAAGAAAAGAGAGAATCATCTTTATCCACGTGATGTGTACAACTAGAGTCAACTATCCTATCACTCTAAGAAGTGTGAGAATACAAGGCCCAAGAAACAATTATCTACCTTACCTTCAAAGTTTGTTTTATGTAGTTAATTTGAACATTCAATTGACACATCTCGTTCAAGATTTTTTACTTTCTCCTCTATATATTTAGTATTCATCTAGTAAGCCTTCTCCATATGTTGCAATTTCCCACAATAATTATAGGTTTTCTTCTTCCTACCTTTCTATTGACAGGTCCAAATGGTCTGTCAAGCAAATGAGGGAGAACGCTCGAAGGCAGGTCCCAATAAGACCTACTCTCATTTGGTGTAGAATTTCCTACGGGTTTATGGGCCTCATTACCGCTCAGAATTAAAATAAATAAAATAGGAAAGACAACAAACTGCTCCCCAAAGAGTTATAAATAATCCTAAGACTAATATAATTGTTAGCAACCTAATCTAATCTAACTAGTTCTAACCTATCTTGGGAGAAAAACTAAAAGAATGAGTATAGCGAAAGACAACACCATCAAAACCATAAATAAGTAATGTATTCTAAAGATATATGAAAATAATAATGGCACATATATACAGAAAAATAGTTGAACAATACATCTATAACATCATTTATGTACCCATAAGGAAACATGTAACAACATAAGCAAACAAAACAAAATGTGAAAATAATTCACACAACATAGTCCTATCTATTCAACTAGAAGATAAATGCATAAAGAGTAGTCTTGTATACACTCATGAAAGCCACAAATTTATGAAAGGCCTCCTTCTCTTTATTACTCATAAGTAATAGTGCCATCTTTTGTTGCAAAGGGAAAAATTCCTCACACTACTCTATGAGTTCTCTTTTATAAGATCAACAAGATACTCTTTGTTCTCATGACTTTTCGTTTGCTTTTCTTTACATTTATTTTCTCACATTTTGAAAATGAATATGTGACCATTACAAAGATACTTTGAATATACTCATGAGTGATCATTTTCTTCCTCGAGCACTTTGCAAATGATATTTGTTTAAAAACAGTCATTGACTCTGTCCATTGACATTATCTTTTGTTTCTCGGACATTTTTAGGTGTTTCTAGCTTTGTCATGCTAAATGTAATCATTCTAGATTATTTTCCTCTGTCTTAGATTTCTATTGAGCCATTGCTAGTATGATTTCATTGCTTGTAGCTCAAGATATTATTGTCTTAAATCTTCATATCTGGTTCTTCATATGAATTCGGGTTCCACCTATTTTTTTCATTTTTGGACCTTTTATTCTCAACATAAGCCAACACTTTCTATCCCAACCAATTCACCTCTCCTCCATCTTTCCATCGAGCCCTCCTGGGCCTGATTTTTCTGCCTGTAGCTCCAGATATGATGGTTTGAAGTTGGCTTGGCCAATTTCCCTCCCAAATCCGTGGGTGTATGTTTTCTACATTTTATGATGTCTTATGTCACATGTTTGGCCTAGAAACCTATACCAATGTGATCCTTTGTTTGATACCTTTCAAACCAGGTATCACGGGACTCATTCTGGCACATGTAGCAAAATTTATGGTCGTTTAAAATCATCACTTATCAACCATTGATCAAGCATGTGGGTTAATGTGGACCGTTGATTCTTGAACCTACAGAACATAAATCCCACTTGCATAAGAGATCAACACTTAGTGATGAAATGGCTTATCCCCTATGGATAGTTAGAAAAGAACTTGAGCGACATGGGACCGACGACCTATAGCATGACATTTTCCAATTTTCCCTTTTTTAAAACTATGAAAATAATTTAAAAATGAAATATAATACAATGAAAAAATAAAAATATTATTTACATTATTCACAAAGTTAAAAATAAAATTTACCCTTAATTAATATTTTTTTTTTACTAAAATTACCCTACCCCTTATTGGATTTGAACCCGTGACCTCAAAGGATGAAACACAAATTTTTAACCATTAGGCCCATTTAAGTTCGTTGTTTATCTTATTTGAAGGAAACTATTTAATCTATGAAAATTAAAAGTGAAATTTAATAAAAAATAAATATTAAATAAAATAAAAAAATAAAAATAATAAAAAAATCAAATAAATAAAATTATATATATATATATATAGAAATAAAATAAAATAATTAAAAAAACAAACAAATAAATAAATAAAATAAAAATAATATACAACTACCCACATGGTCGTCGAGATTTTTCATGGGCTAACTCACACCTCACTCCATATTGCCGAAAATGACGAGCTTACCTTACATTCCCAACTCCTGACACAATCACACTTTATATTAAACAATATTTAAAAATTTTGGCATGTTCTTCAAGGTAAATATTAAAATAAGGTTATTAGAATATGTTCTAAAGCATGTTGTCACCGGAGTTTTGAGAGGTGAGTGTGGTAAAAATGACATCAGTGATCCACTCCCGACCATATACTATGTAAAATAATAAAACTTTAATAAACCTTTTTCTTTGTCTTGAGGTGTATGAACCCTAAAGAAAACATTTAATTATTCCCTTTTCCTTTGTACACTTTTTCATGATTACAATAGAATTAATATTCCATTGAAATATAATTTAAATAATTTCCATAAATCCCTATAAAATAGGATACGATTTAGGTTTAGGTGGGAAAGGGGAACATAATAAGGTTACACTATATAAAACTTAGGTTTTTTCTTTAAAAAAAAATAAATATGAAAAGTGAAAATAGAAAGGTGAAGATTAAATTAAAATTGGAAATTTGATTTGTTTTTAATTTTTAAATTTTTTTTATTTGTATTTTTTTATTTAACGTTTATTTATGAGGAAATATGTACATGTTAAATAGTAAAAAATGGTTAGTTCATTAATCATACATAGTTAACAAAAATAATTAAAATTATAATAAAAATACATTAAATAAAATACATAAAATATAAATATTTATAAAATAATAAAATAACATAAAAACAAAAATAAATTAACGTTGAAATACAAATCAAATAACATAAAACATATATACAAAATTAAAATAAAATATTTATAAAAATTATTTACAAAAATTAATAAAATAAAATAAAATAATAACAAATTACGAAAATTAGGAGTAAATTAGACAAGTTGAGGTTCCATGTCCCCTAGGTTCCACTGGTCAGGGTTCCACACCTAGTAGCCAAAATTCAGAAAAGGCATATATTGTAAGATTCATGAAATCAGATGCTATGGAGAGGAGCGAGGATAGATGTGTTCTGGGATGTAGCAATTCGACTGAAATGAAGGGAAAGCAACGAAGGAGGAAGGATGACGTTCCATGCGATGATTTAACATCGTAAGTAGCGATAAGAAGAAAAATAAGGTCGATGCTAAGACAACGTATGAAACATGGTAGTCCACTTCAATATGCACATATTAGAGGGAGGACAAGCTTAAATCACAAGGAGGAGTGTCATCAAGTCCAGAAAAAGGTCCTTACACTAGACACTATGGATGAATGTGATAGATAACTAATAAACATCAGGCGACAACTCGACAAGGACTCATAATCAAGAGTGGGAATGAGATTTTGGAGTGGGGTAAAACCAAGAGAGGACCAAATAAAAACCAATATGAAGAGGTTTGAGAACATGCTCATGGGAAAGGTGGTTCTGACAGCCTCAGGGGCTTCATAACTTGGGGAAACTGCAAGCAAAGGTAATATAATTCTCGACAAAGAGAAGCCATGGAAAGAATCAAGGTCGAGGGTGTGGAAAAGGATCAAGATATTCCCCCAAAGGCCTCTCAAGCTTGGGGCGGTCACTTGAATGAAGTGTCTCTGGAAGCCTTCTCTTGAAAAACAAAGGAATGAGATCAACCACATTATTAAAAGAAGACACATCAATACAATAAATAATTTTTTCCATTCCTTAAGCCAATTTATAAGAGAGTGTTAGGTTTATTCAACAATAGCATGGTGACTATAGATGCATGTCTTGAAACTACATGTGCCAAGTCTCAACTCAAAATAAATATCATCTAGTATGAGATTTATACTTAGAGTTAGAAACATGTTAGTAGAATCCACATGCTAAATAATAAAGATGAAAACATGCCAACATAAAGATCATAGTTTGATTTAGTAAATCAGGACATGCAATAGAAAAAACCATGCAACCACATCAGATCACCAGGAACTTAGGAATTAACAAAAGGTAAGAAGATGACATATCAATTCCATCATACAAATGTCGATAAAACATCATAGGTCAAGAGACAAAATGAGGACATTTGAAATCATCAGATCAAAAGAAATAACCAACACCCACCAATGGAAGTCATCCATCAAGATAAAAACCCCAACTCTCTCATTGTAGGAAAAGAGATAGCATTAGGCTAAAGCATTAGAGGATTATGCAATAGGATTGAAATTTTAGTAGAAGACCCCTTTCCTTTTGCCTGTAAAATCAAAAGTAAAGGTGGGTTGTTGTGGCCACAACAAATGGAAAAACACTGAAAGAACCGGTTATCTTTGTCAATAGAAGTCTAAGGCCCATACTTCAAATCTGATTTTTAAAGATAAGTTCAACAAACTGCAAATAATTTTCCAATAATCATGGGTACCACAATGATGCCAAAATTATAAAAGGTATAACCCAATATTTCTAGTACTTGCAATCTAACACACCCTTTATAAAGATCCAAATAATGACATAAGTTCTTTTACTGGCTGCTCACTTCAGATTACCTTTGGTTTCACCATGAGTTTTAACTTTTAAAAGAAGAAAATATCTACCTAAGTGTGTTCCTCGTCTCTCTTTTCTCGGCATTACTTCCCTGCTAGCAAGCGTGCATAACCACGATGAAGTTTCCTTGGTACCAGACTAGCATAGCCACACTGCCAGCAGACATCCATATCCCTGACAAGTTTATTTGAACTTCACACACTATTAATATTTCTTCCAACCTCCTTTTTTATTTCAGAATATGATCACCCTTTTAGATTTTAGATATAGATATGCATATGCACATAGGGTGTGAAGGGAGCGGGGTGATACGAGAGTTGATTTGATTTTTTGAGTAGGAATTATGAATTTTAGTTTAACCCATAGGTTTCCCTAAAAACCATTATAGTATTGACCATTTTATTAATGTCAAGTGAGTGGAACTCAAAGAAAAAGATAGATAAACACTTTCTTATACTTATGGATTATCGTGGTACGCTCAACAAGAACATATGTTCCTAGTCCACATTATTTCTGGCACAAAATGAGAGTGGAGATATAATAAATAAATGTACAGATATATCTCATATATCCAGTAATATAACAAAAATATATCATAGATGCAACCATAAACACATAGATATAGTAATACACAATTTCTATTAATGAGCGAAATGTACAAAACTATAGAAATACAGAGTGAAAGACTCGCTAGAATGGTGGCAAGTTATCTCTAAGAAGAGATGTGACGACTACTCACACTTGCAAGAATATTATTACAATAAGGATCTAAATGCCTTTTTAGCATAAAGAAAATATAAAAACCTAACCTTTGAAGATGAAAAACCAACAATTTTGTGGACCCTGTTTTGGGTAGTTTGGTGTATCAATTTCTCGGGGGCATAACTTTGGCATACGATCTCAGTTTAGTGCGCACGATAGCTCGTTGGAAAGGTATCATCGAGGAGTTTAATTTTGGGGGATAAATGAGAGCCTTAGGATATCATTTAAGTTCTCGATCTCAAAATGAATTCTTTTATTCCCTCAAAATGGCCCCAAAAGGTTAGGAACCAAAAAACTACTAAAAATAGTAAATTGCCAAAAGGTTGTTTTGTTCCAATTGGAATAGGTGGGTCACCACTGATATCAACCTGGATCAATCCTCCCTCTTTATGAATAAATGGTCTCCATTTCGTTGAGTTCCCAGAGGAGAGGGAAAAGTGTTTGTTGAATCTACATCTTGATGAGTTGCTTGCCTCACTGGAGAAGTTGCATTGTTTAGCTTGTTGAAGGTTGTCATGAACCTATGGCTGGAAGGTCTTGAGCACTCAACACACCCTAAAATAGTTTATGAAATTCTGTCACTTTTGGGTACCACTTGTTTTATTTTGTTTTTCTGTATGAATTGAGTCCATTGTGGAGGGATTTCTAGTTTTGTTTTCATGTCTTTTCATTGATCAAAGTGAATTTGTTTGAACCTGTTAATGTGAAAAACTCTATGTTTGAAAGAACTTGGCATTATAACTAAGAATCTGCAGCTAAAATTGTGACTATCACGCCTATGTTCGACGTAAGAAAAATCCAAGCAAGTAAAATGACCACACAATAACAATAATCATCGATCGTCGATGTATAATCAACATTAGTAAAAGGTGAAGTAAAATTGCATTAGTTGTTTGAAAAGGAGATTCATGAGTTGACTGATTTCCCATCGACATTGAAAAAATACGAGAGGTTGAAACATTGACATGGGCCATCATGAACCCCCGATAGTCTATTACGAATGTGTTTATTCGGGGTCGGTGAAAGCTAAAAGGGTTAAATCATTTAAAATTTGTGCAGTGACACATCGTCGTTCACCGATCCTCGATGCACTTTCGGCATCGACAAAATTGGAGGGGGTTAATCTGGGAACACTTGTTTAAAATTTTCACTGATCACTGATCCTTGTTACTTTTCAGCATTGGAAGGGTAAGACCCGTTGTTAAAATTCCTAGCTAATGAAAGTCCCCGATTCTGAATAACACGGTTACACAAAGATGCCAATATCAAAGAACCACATGACTTTTTCCGCGTAAGCATTTAGTATGGTCCAGTTTTGTCCTAAGTCACCTTAGGTTTCCCTGTCTCCTAGTCACATTTCCAAGTCAGATTTCCCACGCCAACTCTATATGGTAGGATGGATCGTCATTGGATTTTTTTCCAGGAGATATAAACGAACACTGTTTAAAGAGATGCCCCAACTCTCGATCCACTAGTTATATTAGTGAAACAATGGGATGTTTTCAGCACGAGATACAATTAGATTCTGCCATTTAATAAGCCAGTTAATGTTTCTCTCCACATACGTTTCTACCCCATGCACCGATTGAACAACAAGAATTTGAAATTGTCGATAGACCACATTATATCATGCACCTTCACCGCCAACCTACGATCGAATTTAATTTTAAACATAATGAATATTTGGCAGCAGATTTTGTAGAACCGCACTCATATCCTGAATTTTAGGGACCTGGAGGGGTGGTTGGACATTTACTTTGTGGTGAAATTCTATGAATTCCATGACACCAATGGATTGATGGCCTCATGGTGGAAGGAGGAAAATAAATTTACAAACCAAAGCAATGGATGGTATGGGATAGTGAACATGAGGGAGACACATATCTACTTTATGGCTCTCATCTTCCGATTATACAGGGAAAAGGATTGTGCCACGTTCTCGGAGGCATGGATGCCCCTGACATACACTGTGGCTATTTTGGGGATTATTTCAACTAGGGAGAAATCATCTCCAAGCAATTGAGCACCAACGTCTTGCAGGCTCAGACACCGAAAGAAGGAGAAGCTCCCACTTTTCACATGGCCTTCTACCTTCTAGATGTAATATGCGCGAGGAATGTCTTCGCCGGTATGAATTTAAGATGGAATGTTACAAAACTGCTTGTTCTTTTCTACTTCAACATTCTATGGGAGAAAAGGTACAAAAAGTCTTACTCCCTTATTTGTGATGAATTCATCGCCATGATTTTTTTCATTATATTTAAAAAGGAATTCCCAAGGTTGTCTATAGCGGACAAGAAAATTATCTCGAATGTAGGCCATTATTATCTAGATGAACACGGAACCTATATCAGGGTGTTTGGGGCCACTGGAGCACCACATTTTCTCCCTGCTCACACCCCAGACTGACTCATCGTAGGAGAAATATGTTATCAAACTATCTTGTAGGGATATAACACCACTTTGGTCAAGGACAAGAAACAAGAATTTATACCCTACGGTTTCCATGTGGGGTTTTATATAGTGAAGGGCACGGAACAAGATAAATAACAGGGTTTGAGTCAGTTGGAATAGAGGTTCCTGACATGATGGTTTCACAAGCATGACCCTAAAGGCCTTGTCCTCCAACATGCTTCACAAGTCTCTTCCTATTGGCCATACATGCATGACAAGTTCAAAGATGATATTTTTACAGAATGTGCTCAAGATTGGGAGGAGGTATTACAAAGGAAAGATAACCCGAACATGACCAGGTTCAAAAATATGAGCAAGGATGAGTAGGTCAAAACAATAGAGTAGTCAGCTCAAGAAGCTCTCAAAGTTAGAGAAGAGATCAGAGTAGCAAAAATCACAAAGGCACAAAAGAGAGGGTTGTTGTTACTAGAAGGAGACCAGAGAGTCATCAACCAACTAGAGAATGATCCTCAAATCATAGAAATGATGAGGATCCCCTCAGATGACCCAATTACAATCAGAGAGGATCCAAATGGCTCAAAGTCAATAAAACTTGAGGAAATCACCAGTCTGGAAAACCCCAGAGTTCCATCACCACAGATTAGATCATCGGTGACCATTCCAACCCAGTTTGAAAGTCCAAGAACATGAGGTGAAACAAGTGTGCCAAATCCCATGTTTGATCTAATAACCATATATGACGATGATGAGAGTTCAAAGGTCTCACTAGTAACTCTAATACCGATTACAGAGGAGAAGGAACCTGAGAAACAATCTTCTACAAGTCATGATGCATCATTTCAAAACCCCTTGCAGGGAAACCATAAGGCTGAAAGTGTCTTAGACACTGAGTTTCTCGACCTGTCAGAGACTTCGAAAGACAACTTCAGAGAGGAGCTAGGATCGGGTGGAATTGAAGAGGAAGTGCAACGAGAAGAGATTAAAACTTCAACAACTGAATACCAAGTAAGTACTGAACCTATCACCGACTCTTCAATTTTGGCAGATACCTCACTGTCTGGCTCTAAAGATGTCCTAAAAGCAACCTTAGTCTGACATTAATTTTATCAACTAAGGATTCGTCTTCTTTTTCAAGAATTTCAGTAAAGTATATGAATATAGTCGTAGAGGTTTAAATCATGTAGATAATTCAGTTACAACAAATCTGAGTCTATCAAAATTACTGCAATAATCAAGTTCTTTACACATTGACTAAAAACTTTGAAACTAATAACTCACTCAACAGAATTGTAATCTAAACAACAACACACCATGAATCAAAGCATCAATCACTTTACTGAATTCATTCATTCATCTAAGAAAAAATAATTTAATCTACAAAAACACTTCATGAATCAATCTCTCAATAACTAATTAATTTGTTGGAAAGGAACAACGATCTACCGAATATTTAAGAAGGAACAACACTTGCAAAATGAACAACAAAGGTGAATTTAATGAAAGGAACAACAAATGTGAATTTAAATGAAAGGAATCCACAAGCGATAAATTAACAACAAATGGAAATGGAACAATAATCGATAATCTCCAAATGGAACATCTACTCTCTACAAATGGAACAACATAACCAATTCATAAAAGAATCAACACATTAACGAGTCTATTTTAACTGTTGAAAGGAAATTCAAATTACAGAAATATAACATAATTGATAAGATTATAGATGAGACATTAGCTCCTTTCGACTAGGCCCATGGTATTTCGAAGATACTGGTACGAAAAACTTAGTATGTAGAAATGAACAAAACTCTTGAAGCTTTCATTAATTCCATAACTGATAAATAATTTACATTGGGATTGCTTGTACAGAGTGTCAAAAATTAAGATATATGAATGATTGGTTATCTCTCTGTTGTTCACTATCATTTATATATTAGAATGAGATAAGTAAATTAAGCTATCCTGAGGATCGAAAGATTCTCAGGATTGATTTTACTATTTATGAAGATTGCAAGATAACAATTCGATCTTCCTTTGAACCGTTTTGTGCCTGATTCCTTCAATCTTCAATGGCCTATGCATCTTCATGATCTTCTTAAATATATTTAGTTAACAACAATTGTCCATTTCTGCATAAAATCGAAAAAATTAAAGCCAAAGTTCAGAAAATATCTAATATCATTCAATAATATTTCCTAATATATTTTTAACCATTTTCTTCCCTAATTACTTAAAATTAATATAAAAGTCAACAATGAATATATCACAAACTAGAGTAACAAGGAGAATATTTATACCTTTTTCTCAACCCAACATACCCCCCAAATTACCTTTTTGCATGTCCTCATGCAACAAGAGAGTTTATATGCAAAGCAGTGATACTGAAGGGTGGAGAGGTCTCTTCTCTAGGTCTGTGAAACACATGCTTACCTTTAAGCACTTCAAAATAAACATCTTCCCTTTTCTTACGAATTTCATAAACACTCTGATAACCCTCTGGAGGATACCAAATAATGGGGGAACTGTACCTACATCCAATCCAGGAAGATCATTCTTCCATTATCATTTTGACATACCTCTCTAACTTGAGAACAACTTCTTGAAAATTCCTGAAACCAAATGGTTCCATGTTCTTGACTTCATTTGAAGAGACATTGCATCTTAATTTGGAAGAAAAAAGGGATTATTCTTTAATCTCTCCAAAATACTGTAGCCCTGAATGTACAACAAGTCTATGGATGGGGGCTAAATATTCCACAACCTTCTCCCTCTTCATGAATGCTCTATGTTGCATAATGGTATCAAAAGGTTTAGGAGGTTCCCCTCTTATCCATAGGTCTAGTCCATTATCCATTTTCATGAAGACCTTATGTGATTTAGCCACCTAATTTGATTTTTGGAAAAAGACAAGAAGGCCTGAAACTAGATATCCTCGGTGAATGGATTGGGGTTCTCTTCTCTGTTTTCTTCTAGGATGAAATTGTGAAGATAGAGTTCACACAAAAGGTATTGTACTCCATCCTCTTTTTATTTAAAACATGAAACAAAATTAGAAACAATGGTAAACTCAGAAGGTGTGCCTGCCCTAGTATATTTTACTTTTAATAACAGATAACGTTCTAATAGAAATAGGGAATAATTAGTAGTAGGGGCCCTACAAGCTAATATATCAGAATAAACAAAGAAAATTTATTTGATTTGCTCCAAATCTCCATCAAGCTGGCCCTGTACCTTCTTCACATTTTCTTTATCTCTTCTGAGCTCAACAAAGGTTTCATTCTCAATTGCTGACATGGATCAAAGTTGTCTGACAACTTTATGATGTTCTATCTTTGTCACCATTTCACTTCAACATTGGATCATGGTTTGTTGGGATTTTTCTAATTATGATTCCAACCTTATAATGGTGGTATCTTTTTTAGGAGAATCAAATACTTCTTTAGTCTGAACAATTGTTTCTATTGTTGCTAAAACCTTTGTCAGAGTTTCTATTTCAATTGATTACAAAGAAGCATGAAATTTTGTTTGTGTTTCAACAGAATTAGTGTGAACTGTCCTTCTGGGAAGTGAATTTATTCCTTGTACTCTAGACCTCTTAGATTTATTCTTATCATGGGATTTGTCAGCTTGTTCCAACTGATTATTAAGTTTTCTAATTCTTTCTTTCAATCTACCAACTTTTTATTTTAATAATTTTTTTTCTTGACCCTTTTCCTCAATGTCTTGTTTTCATGTTCCAATTTTTTGATTCGGTTATTTCCTTTTCCTGCGGTTTCTTTCTGTCTAAGGGGAATTTTAAGATATTCCCCACCTTGATCAACTGGTAATTGATTCCTTGTATCTGATAGGTGCTCTGATTTCTATAAACGATTGTTCTCATCGAACTGAGGTTCTGGCTATTCTGCTCCCTTAGGAGATGGCATCTCCGTATCAAGAAGATCAAAGACAGGGTTTGAATGAGAAGAAGTTGGAGCTTGGGGTTCTCCTGAGCTATCTGTATATTCAGTAAGTGATATCCCTAAATTTCCCAACACTTGGGCCATCTCTTCTTCATAACTTTCAAAGAAATCATCCTACTTTTATGTCGGGCTTTCATGTGATGGTTGTTCTATTTGTACAATTTCCTGAGTGCTTTCAAGTTGTTCTGCCTTTTTACTATTTCTTATTTTTACAATGGAGGTTTTAGGAACATAAATTGTTCTCTGTCTTTTCTTCTTTGATGTTCCTACCTGCATGCTCTGATTTTATGCCAATTGAATAAGGTTTGTTTCCATTTTAGGTTGGGGTACTGGAATTTCAATTTGGGCATTATCTCCCTCTGTTTGGGTTGCCTCAATTCCTTGTGGAGGAATTTCATGGTGGACTTCAGGTTGCTCAATTTGCATGGGCCTATCAGGCTCAATTAAAGTCTCCCCAAGTTATTTTTGTATGGTTTAAGGCCCTGTTTAATATCAATTTTACTAACCCATGATGACTAATTACATTAGCAGGGTCTTTGGCTTTTTGGGTTCTTCCAATGACTTCATGCAACATGGTATTAAAAAATAATGATAGATTTATCACTAACAATTGTTTTAATACTGCCAACAACTTGAGGTGGTGAGGTATCACCACATCGTATCACCCGTCGCATGTGATATATCTCTGTATCATGCCTACTAGCTTCCTCCAGGGTTCGCTAAGAGCAGTTGGGTTGATGCCTTTTCCTTTTTTGTCGAATTCCTCCCTTAGTTCTGTGAAGGACTCCACATCTTCCTTGAGTGTTGTGTATTTCTCCGTCCACTGTTTTCCTTCGTTTGGGAGGCTTGTTACCTCAAATATAATGGAATCAATAACTGGTATTTGTATGCCTTGAATTACTGATACTCCCCCCTGTAAGTTTTGGAAGAATGCTAGCACAACATTTATGTTGAATCCCTGCAGTCTATTAAATTATTGCGTCCACCCTAGACGGTGTAGAATTTCCCTTGCTTGGTCAGTTACTTGCAACAATGTAGGCTCGCGACGAATTCTTCGGCCACCCATGTCTTCTGTAAACAAGCCAGCACAACTATCATTCCCAACTGCAAACTTAGTTAGACCAGCCTGTGAGAAAAACTTACTAGAAATGGTAACAATTATAGAACAACAATGGTATATAGAAATACATATTTTCCCATTATCTATAATCATTATGGTCTATTGATAATCGTACAGAATATCCTCCCCCCAATGAATGAAAAGGTCAACCTTGATTGTTAGTATGTGTGAACGGAATGATGGTGGTCAGTCAAGAGAGGGATAATTATTACGCTTCCGCCACTGGGAGAGCGACCGTTAATAACTTTCAAAGAAATTTAATGTTAATCATGAATGATAATGACACCTTTTGTGGAAAGTACAAGTTCAATACCAATATTCAATATGTTAAGGAGGAATATTCCGAGTAGTCCTAATTTTTTCATGTTTTATAAATGTGCCACGTGTCATAACTATGTTACTTTCCCTTGTGATGATAGCCTCTTTTTTAAGAAAGGAATTCTATGAAGACAATACAAACTTAGCGTATTAATATAAACTTCAATACCACAGGCAGAGCCATTGCTTTTAACAGGCATCCATAGCCTCGACAAGGTTGCCTTTTAACCCATAGATGAGCCAATATCCTCAATAAATAGTCTTCTCCCAAAAAAAAGGTCAATATCCTGGTTTGGTAGCTAGATAAAAATAATGCCACTCACTAGATCATAACAAAGTGAACATGTCGTCTCATGATGAAACCTCTTGTCCTTTGACCCTAAATGCCAAAGGCCATTTCCCTAGTGTGGTAGCCATAGTGGGAATGTCACTTATGTTAATATCTTATGATCGTGGTAGGTTGGCTCATGATGAGACCCCCTATCATTTTTGGGAGAAGGTTATTTTATTTATTTATATCTATTTATTTTATTATTATTTCCTTTTTATTTATTTATTAAAGGAGGCTCATCTACTCCTTATGAGTGTGGGATGGCATAATAAGTGTAAGAATGCCAAGTAAAAATGTGCCTTAGACTCCTTATTATGATGTGAAGGAAAATTATCATTCAATTATATGTATATATATAGGGGATAGAAACAAATTGTGGTGGTTAAGGGTTATGGACAATATTAAGATAATTCAGAAAAATCAATCCATGAACAATTTGATAAGGTATGTTAGATATTCCTCAAAAATAAAATGAAAACTTTTTGCCATGATGATTATAAGTGATGTTGTTGAAAATTAGTTAGTGAAGTTCATACCCAAAGGAGTGGCTAAAAATATCAGAAGAACGTGTTGTTGGTGGAAAAAAAAATCATCACTTTTAAAGGAAAGGAACAACAACAAGAACAACCGCAAAAAGGAACAACAGTTGTTTCTTTTGAATGAACAATTCTTCTCAAAAAAAGGAACAACAATCGCGACAAAGGGAATGACATTTGTTATGTTTGTATGAACGACACTACCTGCAAAGGGAGAAACAATCACAACAAAGGGAACGACAGTTGTTACGTTCGAATGAATGACACTACTTGCAATGGGAACAACAATCACAACAAAGGGTACAACAACGGTTACATTCGAATGAAAGACACTACCTACAAAGGGAACAACAAATGTTACATTCAAATGAACGACAATGATGATGTTCAAATTTAACCATGTAATTAAGTAATTGGATACCCCCCGAAGACATTTTTGTTTTAGAGAATATAGTATTGATTAGTTATCAACTAATTTTAATTTTACTGGTAGATTTATTCAATTATTGGAGGGATACAATATATTGGATGGTTTTTGGTGTCATTAATTCATTTTATATTTACTATAGCTGCACATTCTTTTAGTGCAGTCGCCGAACTTTTTTCTTCAGAACATGACATATTCATCTCCTGTATAAGAAAAGGTTTATATTCGATGGATTTTTTAAAGTGAGACAAGAGAAATTTGAAGTTTTGAATAAGGAACAAAAAAGAGTGCTAATATATTTGATTACAGTCATCTTTTCTAGTTTGTTTTCCCCAAAGCTCTTTATAGTGACTTTCCTAGAAAGTGAAAACCTAAAAACTCAATCAAATCTTTAAAGAAAAATATATACAATATGTACAGTGCTGGAAAGACAAGAATTTTATGGAGTTGAAGTTGTTGGGTTACCTTCCCATCCAACTCAAATATGAATAGTAGGATCATTACTTACTTCTCGACAAAAGGATTCTTTTTAAAGAGGATGATGGTAGAGTCGTAGATGATGTCCATTTACCAGAAAAGGAGAACCAGACTTGTCGATGGTAGCTAAATTGACAATGCCATTATCATGGACTTCTTTGATTTCATACGATCCTAGCCACCTTGTCTACAATTTCCCAGGGAAATCCTGACATTTAGAATCATAGAGAAGTGCCCAATCACCTTTTTGTAAGGATTTATTCTTGATTATTATACCATCTATTTATATACTATTGAATAACAATTGCATGCTAAAGGGAGAATAGGTGTGCTTCGTCTAACTCATTGAGCTTCTGTAAGCGCTTTGTGTGTGCTTCTGTAATATCCATTCCAATTTCCTAGGCCATTCTTAGAGTCTTGATCTCAAATTCAATTATAAAGATAGGTTCTTTGCCAAAGACTAGGTGATAAGGAGAGTAGCCAATAGTGTTACGCCATGTTGTGTGATAGGTCCATAAGGAATTCGGAAGCTCGACTGCTCAATTTTGACAGTTTGTTGAAACTATTTTTGTCAAGATTGCCTCCAAGACTTTATTGGTACTTTCCACTTGTTTTTTTTCCTGTGGGTGGTATGGGGAGGTAAACCTATGTTTAATGTGATAATTGCACAGAGTGGTCAAGATTTTATGTGTTGTAAATTGAAAACCTCCATCCATGATTACTTACCTGGGTAATCCATAATGTATGAATAATTCAAAACAAAATTTAATGACTGCTTCCTCGGTTGCGTTTGTAAATGCTACCGCTTCTACCCATTTGGTCATATAGTAAGTTGCAACTATTATATAAGCTTTTTGGTTTGATTTTGGGTTGAAGGGGACAAAAAAATCTAGTGCCCATATCTCGAAAGGTTCCATCATCACTTGTGGTTGTAGGGGTATTTCTTCAGCTTAGCCTGGTCGAACCATCCTCTGACATCTCTCACAGGCCTGGACATACTTCTTTGCATATTTAAATATTGAGGGCCAATAATATCCCATCTATAAAACCTTATGCCCAGTTTTGCGATCTGCAAAATGTCTGCCACAAGGTTCATCATGACACGCCTTCAAGACATCATGAATTTCATCGTCTCTGATACATATTTGGATATGAAGATCAGACCTTGTGTGGAAAAGATATCCACCAATCCAGGTGAATCGTGCACTACGTTGAACAATTAATTTCCTTTCTCTTGATGACAAGTGTGCTGGAAATTTCCCAACTTCCAAATAATTCACCACATTAGCGTACCAAGGCATCTTAATAGTGACAATGAACAAGTGTTCTTCTGGAAATTGGTCTTCAACTGTCAAAGAGTTATCTGTTTTGGGTACACGAGACAATAAATCTGCAACAAGATTATCTCTTCCCGACCGATCCTTAATGGTGATGTTGAATTCCTGCAATAACAAAAACAACCAAGTAACCCATCCATTAGTAATTGGTTTGTTGGCTAAATATATAATAGCAGAGTGATTAGTATACATAATTACTGGATAACCTGTTATATAGTGGCGAAATTTATTAATAGCATGCATAATGGCTAAAAATTAATTTTCTACTACTGTGTAATTCAATTTGGCAGGAGTAAATTTTTTTCTAATAAAATAAATAGCATAAGGTTTCTATTCTTCTTCATGTCCAAGGACATTGCTTATAGCGATATCCAATGCATCTGAAGAGATGTGAAATGGTAATTTCCATTTTGGTCCTCTCAACACCGGTGTGGTTGAAACTAACCTTTTGAGCTCTACAAATGAAACATCACAATTACCAGACCACTAAAATTCCACATTACCAGTTAAATCATGTAAAGGCGCAGATATTCTTGAATTTTTTTTCTATGAATCTGCGATAATATCCTGCACAACCAAGGAAACTATGTACCTCAATTTGTGTACGAGGTGTATGAAAATTAAGGATTACCTCTATTTTTGTCGGGTCTACCTTGATTCCATCTGCAGAAACATAGTTCCCTAGTACCACACCTTCAATCATCATCATATGACATTTCTCATGACTCAAACATAGCCTAGTAGCAATGCATCATTCCAATACCTTCTCCAGATTGCTTAAATCTTGATCAAAGTGAGTGCCATAAGGGGTAAAATCATCCATGTAAACTTCAAGTCCTTCATTAATTAAATAAAAAAATATTCTAAAAATAGCTCTCTGGAATGTAACTGGAACATTACATAATCCAAAGGGCAATACTCGATATGCGAATGTACCCTAGGGACATGTAAATGTAGTTTTATCCCAGTCTTCCAGAACAATCTAAATCTGATTATAACCGCTAAAGCCATCTAGGAAGGAGAAAAATTTCTTCCGTGCTAAAGTACCAAGGACCTGAGCAATAAAAGGTAGGGGAAAATGGTCCTTCTGGGTAGCTTGATTGAGTTCTCTATAGTCTACACAGATTCACCACTTACCATTCTTTTTAGGGAAAATTCCTAGTGGAGAGACCCACTGGCTGTCTGAAATAGGATATATGAAATCTACATCCAACAGTTTCTATAATTTTTCTTTGACAATGTCCCTAAGATGAGGGTTTAATATTCGTTGGGGATGTCAAATGGGTTGGTCATATTTTTCAATACAGATATGATGTGTACATAGTTGGGGATCGATTCTCTTCATGTCAGTATACTCCCAAGAAAACTCCTGTTGATATTTAGAAAGGATCGAAATGAATTTTCGTTGTTGTTGCTCATTCAAATTGGCATTAATATTTAGAAATATTCCTGGTGCGATTTCAACTGTAATGTTGTTGTGGAAAATGGTAGTGGGAATCTCTTTCTCCATCAATTCTTCCAAAGGATCTCCTTGTGCTTCATTATCTAAAACAACTTTTATCATTTGACATGTTGGTTTGCTTATAACCGTTGGGTTGTTAATGAAGCTAATGATCACATCATCTTCTAGTTGATTTTTGCGCCCAAGAGATTCTTCTAGTGTGAGAGGAGATCATAGGTTTTCTTTTGGATATCTAGGTGGTTGCAACTGCTGATGTATAACAGGTAGACTTGGTTTAGGTGGAGGATACAAGATAATGTTTTTTATAACATGTCCTCTAGAAATTGTCATGTTGCATGTGAGACATCCTATGTATGCATCTGTTGTTTCTAGCCATGGTCGTCCTAATATTAATGGGTGTCCATCAATGATCAGGGGATCAAATTTTGCTAAAAAATTCAAAGTGCTTGGAATCGCTTCAAATCGAACGAGAGAATAGGCCTCGTCATTACGAACCCAACGCAACTTGTTTGGGTTCAAACGGACATCGGGAGCGAGATATATTGCGTTCTGTTCAAAATGACAAACAGGAAAAAAAAGGGGTGTTGACTGTACAGTCCGTACAGCCCATACGGACGTTGACATGGCATGCCATACAACACATGGGAGGTAGCTATTTGCATAGTTGGCAGGTGATGCAGGAGCATCTCTCCACACAGCCAACCAGCCAGCCAGCCACGTTAGCGCACATGCATTCAAAGGTTGAAGGGAGGCGCAGCCTCATCTGAATTTGAAATGAATGTAATTAAATGTGCTTAGGCTGGTGAGCCATAGAATCCATGCCTTTGCACAAGCTGTAGATAGGATCGGATTTAATTCTAGATCGGCTGAGATCTAGATCTAGGCACTAGACTAGACAACCATTGAATGTAATTTATTAGAGTAGGTGAACCTGGAGGGAAGCGCTCAATGAGCCCCTCAGGCAAAATAGATTTTCATATCTCATTTTGAGTTATTTGAGCTAGAGAACATCTGCATGTAGAGTAGATTTGTTGTAATGGTAGTAGGAGTATATCCAAAGAGAGCTCGAGAACACATTGTAATTACAAGCATTCGCCATTGATTAATATAAACAGAGCAGTTTTTCCTGCATTATTCTGTCTAATATGCATGTCTGTGTGTGTTCTGTGTATATGCTGTGAATGTATGTTATGTGGATGCATTCTATAGGAGTTGTGTTTGATTTCAGGGTTGAAGGTCTTGAGGCTTCACACCAGGAGGGTGTGACAGAACGCTGTAGGTTCTGATAGCCGTGCACAGAGGATGCACTTCTGAACACTGCGGGTTCAGAAAAGGATGTGCTGAGGCATAGGAACTGGAATCATCAACTCAAGAGGAAGAACTTTGAGGTTACTGAACACCTCAGCAGGCGAGGCTGTGTAGCTGAAACAAAATTGCAGACAGAATCGTGGAGGATTCTGTGAGAGCTCTGCCAAGTGGGCATTGAGCATGTGTACAGGAGTGCACAAAGGAGGAAACTCTACTGAGAGTTCAGAAGAAATAGAATCACTGAGGATTCTGAGAGCTCTGACAGGAGGGCATTGAGCAGGTGCATAAGTGCACAAGGAGATAGAACTGTTGAACGTTCTGTGGAGGAGATACTCCACCAAGAGGGCGTCGAGGAAGTGTGCAGATATGCATAGAAGGAGAAAAGAACTCTTTGAGTTATAGGAGTTGAGGAAAGGTCCATTGAGGGAACTTTCACTGGGTTGTTGAATACCCCAAAGTACTCAAGAAGAGGCTTGAGCAGAAGGATAGCCAGGAAGGCATGCATTTCATTCTCCATCCGTGGGAGGAGGAAAGAAGACAAAATCCCCTCAAGGGGTCTGAGCGTTTGTAGAAGCTCAGGAGGTACAGCACCAGTGCATGCATGAGAATACTCTGCAGAGTCGCAGGAGTCAAAGAAACCTTAGAGGGATTGGAAGGAGAAGAAAGCACAGGAAGGACAATGTCCTCATACGCGTAGCGAGATCCCAAGTTGAGGAGTTCGCAGGCAGAAAGGAAGCACAAAGGTCGAAGCCTTTGGGAACGGGAAATTCATCCAAGTCTGGGAAGAAGGCATGAAGGCACTCAGAAAGGAGCAACAGCAGCCATCGGATAGACCGACAGACTCTAGACCATTGGAATTCTACGTCAAGGAGGCGCATAGAAGAAGAGCACGGGAGATTTGATCTGAGTCGTTAGATCTCGTGAAGAAAACCCAACAGCCGTTGGATCGGGAGAAGGTGCGTGGAAGTTAAGCCTCATGAGAAGCGCAGGGAAGGAAGACAGGTCTGAGCCGTTAGATTTGGTGCAGGGTCACCGACAGTCGTTAGATCTGTGGAAGCTGCGTGAGGGTTAGCAGTTGAGATATCGGCCATCGGGAAATCAGAGTTCTCGAGGTCGCGTGAGTTGGAGCAGCGCAAGTCGTGAAATCTTGACGGGATCTGGACCGTCCGTTGGCCGAGGGACACGTCACGGAGATCCAGCTCCATCGGCGTTTAGGCGCATCGGGAAATTGGCATTCCCGTTGACAAGAGATCGGGGAAATCCAAGCAGAAATGCTGACGAGATCTGAGCCATCCGTTCACACGGGACAGGTGTCAGGGATCTGACGAGAGTCGGTAAATCATAGAATCGGAGTTCTCGAAGTCAAGGGGAATAGGACATCGGAAGTCCCGAAAGCCCGACATAATCGGGATCGTCCATCTAGGAGGACGCGTGGAAACCATCAGTGCACTAGGGAAAATCCGCGACGGAAGTCAGTGTGGAGGACAGGTGTCAGACACCTGGGAAGAGTCAGGAATCGGGATATCGAAGATCCCGGGCACATAAGTTTCGTGCATTACAGAATCATGATACGTGATTTCCCGATAAGGCATCGAAGCGTGGGGGCCACACAGAAGTTGACGAGCAGACAGGTGGCACATCGCCTGTCAGAACCTCGTGAGAAGAAGAGTAGAGAATTGGAACCAAGGGTCACGAAGGCGCGAGGACATGATCCTCTGAGGAGAACCTGGAATCGTCCGTCTGCAAGGACAGGTGGAAAAGGATCGGGCGCCATCGACATTTTTTCCATCGGGATATCGGAGATCCCAGGGATGAGAGTTTTGTGGATTATAGATTCACAATCCACGAAATCCTGATCGGTGGGAAACTATTGTTAGCCATAGAGAAACTGAGAGAAGCACCGTTGTGCGGGAGCCAGTTGTCAGCTGGACAGAGGTCAAGGATCATTGGGGATCGGAGGATCGGGGGTTGCGAATACATGTGCATCGCGACATAAAAAACCCTGAAACCTCGATAGGAAGGTATAAGGCTATGGTCACAGAGTGACGGTCACGTTGACCGGGAGCTAAGCTCAGGAGGGCTAGCGTGTGAAAGGATCCATCAGGGATCGGAGAATCGCGAGTCTGGAGGACTTGTGAATCTTGACATCGCAAGTGCCGAAATTCTGATAGGAGGAGCCGCGACAAGGGGTAAGGTCATGGTCATGGGGAAATGGTCATGTGGACTTGGGGCTGAGTCAGGAGGACCAACGCGTAGACAAAAGCGCTCATCGGAGAATCGGTGATTGGGAGTTCAAAGGGTCAAGAACTCTTGACAGCTGAAATAGCAAAACCCCGAACTCCGATAGAGAGTCGGGGATAACCACAATCAAGTGTTGAAGGCCGTGAGAGTGAACGAAAGGACCTGTGGATTTGGTTGGGTAATTGAGCAAATATTCCCGAGGGAATCCGAGGAGCTGCTTCGGCTCAGCTGGTTGGGGATTTTGGAACGATCTTGTAAGCAGGAGGTCACAGAGGGAGACCCTGCGGGGTGATAGGAGAGACCTTGTTTGCGTCAGTAGGTGACATGGCTTGTTTGCAGCGAATGGAATGGTGACATGTGGCCCAATCAATGGCAACCACATGTCCCCTATATATTGGTTTAAAGATTATTTGGAGTCCACCGGATTTGACCCCGTGACCTCCACCCGCGTACAAAGCTTTGGAAAAGACCACCAACCAACGCACCACCATAGTGTTTCTTAACACTATATGGTGCATATTTTATTTGAATTAAAATGTTGTAAGTTTGGGTGGGGGGTCGAGCTGGGGCCTAGCCCCAGCTCGTGGTTATGTTATATTGTAATATGGCCACGGTTTAAAATCTTTGCGCGCACATTCAAAACTAAACCCCGGTCGTATGTGTTGTAATATGACCACAGGCATGCCTATGTGTTTTAACATAGTCCTTTTAATATAGCCCATGGTCATATATTTGTTTCCATATGACCATTGACGCATGCACGGGTATTCGTTTGGTTTGGATTTAAATTCGGTTCAAATAGTTATGGCCCTTACTTTTAAACGCCCAGTCACATGGGTCATATGACCTTGCCCTTGATGGTTAGGGGCTAGGTGCGTCCATAACCATCCTACAGTTTGTATGGTTTGCGCGGTTGTGTCCGTTGCTAAGTTTTTATGCTTAAATATGCATGTGGACTAGGTTGAGCCAACAAGGGTGCGTTTTGTAGATGCATAGAGAGAAAGCTTGAAGGGGGGACTTCCAGGAAGCCTATCTTCTTCAATTTTTGGCCAAACGAGGTGCCGAAAAAGCCCAGCTAGGGGTTTTTGGACGTTTTGAAGCCATTGGAGAAGTCTATTTGGAATTTTGAGCATTGTAAAGCACATTTTTGAGAACTTTGAGAAAATAATACAAATGATCCATTGGAAGATGGACTAGGAAATGTAGCCCAAGAGAGGGGTGAACTCCTTTATCATTTGTTGTGTTTTGTGTTTTATGTTCACTGATTTTGCTACTGTTTATATGCATCTTGAATGAGTAAATTATATTAAATTTGTGTTGCAAAGTTTATCCATTTTCATTTTAACACATAAAATTTTAACTTGCAAATATTTTCAAGAATACAAGTCTTCTTCATTTTTAGATCAAGTTGGTATCAGAGCATAGGTTTTTGAAGACTTGATTATTTGCAAGTGTTTTGTTTTCTGATTCTCGCAAGGTTGAAACTCACAAGAGGAGAAGGTCAACTTGTAGAGCCAAGTTCTCATCCTTCAAGGAGGAAGCTTATATCATCACCGCAAGTTTCAAGGATGCATTCACCAAGTATGGCTCATGAAGAGAGTCATGAACATGTTCCTGCAGAAGATGAAGATCTCATAAAGGTTGTCATGTAAATGAGAGAGATGATGAACATCTTGATGGAAAGGAATACAAGGTTGCAAGGTGAAGGCTCCAACCCTTCAAAGCATAAGGGAGACAGTGGTGATAAAACTCCAAATGGAAATGGAGGGAATGTTTCTTCTCCACCACCCTCTCCTCCATCTTCTTCTTCTTCTTCTTATACTAATTCAAGACCTCTTTCGAACTCTCCAAAGGGACATGGTAAAAATCCTTCACAAATTCCTTCATTAAAGCTTGATATTAAATTCGAATTGCCAATGTACAATGGAGAAGTTAATGCTGACAAATTAGATAATTGGATTCGTCGGATTGAGGTGTATTGTAGGATACAAAAAATTCAAGATGATGAAACTAAGATTCAGCTTGCTTCTTTAAGATTGGATAGTGTAGCACTCATTTGGTGGGAATACAAGACTCGGGAGGACATGAAGAAACATGGTAAAATTTTAACCTCTTGGAATGATTTTATTGTTGTAATTAAAAGACAATTTTACCCATTGGCATATATGCAAAAGGCTACTATGGATTGGCAAAATTTTAGACAATCTAAAGGACAGAATGTGCAAATCTTTACTCAAGAATTTAGGAGAAGAGCTTTGGTTTTGGGAGTAGATTTGTCTTCTCAAGAAACTTTACTCAAATACATTGGAGATTTACATAGTTATTTGAGACATACTATACTCATGTTT
>ML784841.1:208683-262507 GCA_009831015.1 Picea engelmannii
TGTTTAAGAGAAACTCCATCGCAACCTGGGCAAAGCACATATCAAAGTGATTACTCAACCCAGGGTCTTCTTACCAATCCCAATATGGCACGAATCTAACCATGCGAATAGATGTCTTGATGTCAAACATGGCAGAAACCACTCGATTACCGGTCAATGGTATGAACCGTTAACAAGTGCGAGGGAGATCACCATTAATGTCAATGATTCCCAAGGTACCCTAGTACATTCCAGTGAATGTGAATAGATGAGCTAAAGTCGAACACCCATGGAATCATTCGATCAGAGGTCAATGATGTAAACCTACTGTCGAATGTGAGGTGGCCTGCCATTGAGGCATGCAGGTCCCAAAGTACTAACTGGTTTCTAAGTCTGATTCCCGGATAATGTGTTGGATTCGACAAGAATAGACTCGTCGAGGGAGGGCCTTGATGTATCCCCCATCAACGACATGAAACGGACATGGAGATGTAATTGGCAGATCAAACGGACATGGACTGACACAGGTTTTGAGGCAAGATATTTGGGATGGCTGACTCTAGAGGCGGATACTTCCCTTGAACACTGAGGCACAACAGCAAAACATGACATGGACCAAAACTATGCAATGGACACTGGGACTTGCGTCAGGTGACCCAAAGGAGTGAAAGGAACTCAAAAGATTGGCTCAGTGCAGAGGTTCAGTGGATTATGATATGTGTAAAGCGACAATGTGTCGTGTTCAAGGGCGACTCTAAGAAGTGCTGGATGATGTTCTCAAGAGACTGCTTGGCTTGCTCCTTTCAAATTTTTCCCCCATCCAGATAGATGAGTACCTCTTTTTGATTTAATGAGCTCGAGGAGGATAACACATGCTCGATATAACTCACCTTCGGTAAGCTCCTCTTCCTTTGTTTAACGAACCGGAAGAAGTAAGGGTTCAGTCCCATATGGGTCTGTCGATGTGTTCTTTAACGAGTCCAAAGACAGAAAACTCAAAGGTTTTTCGGGATTATAGAGTTTGGAAAAACACTTAAAAGAGAACTCTCTCAGTTACTTTTTCGTACAGTAGTCCAACGAGACCAAAAAAGGGTTAAACTATCGCTCAAAAGACGCCCTTTCTGACCTTTTAACGAGTGTGAAAGGAAGCAAGGTCACTCGATAATCTTTTCATATTTAGAGAGTCTGAAAAGGGTTTAAAGGAGACTCTAGAGGGGTTCCTTTTTCATATGTGTGTATCCGTACGGGTCCAAATAAGAGATAAAAGATTACCCGGTTGCTGGAGACATGCCCCCCAAGCTTCAATTCATTCACCGACTTTGAGGTTGTCACCAATTTCTGTGCTAGATGGAGAAAAAGGATACAGGTGGATGAAATGAAGGTTCAAAAATGAGACCTAACGAAAGAATCGACTCGACATCTACGAGATCTGGCGAAAGACTCAACTTGAAGGGAGAGGTGATTGTTTCATTTTTTAACGAGCTTGACACAGGAAAAGAACTATGCTCAAGGTTCTAGGTTCGATCCCCAGATTGTTGTTTCATTTTTTTAACGAGCTTGCTACAAAGAGAAAAACTATGCTTGTTATGCCCCCAGCTTGAAAGCTAGTGGCCTCTGTTTCATTTTTTAACGAGCTTTCCACAGAGAAGAGAAACTATGCTCATGGCTTCTTCTTGATCATGGCTTCCAAGAGGATAACGCACTGGAAGGATACCACATCAAGGGACAAAACTTGGTCATGGCTTCCAAGAGATATTTGTCGGATGGAAGACGATCACTCTGGAAGGAACACATGTCGAGGGTCTCGGTAGGGGTAAGGAGATCAGGCTCCAATAGCCCTACTGAAGAGATCACCATGTCAACTACCAGATCCAAATCGTCGGAAGTTGAGGTCATGGGAGACAACGCCACATAATTGACATGCGGCGGGGGTGATACTGTCTGCATATAAGAACCACTTAGGGAGGTAACCCAGTCGGGGCCGATGAATGAAAGTTGATCAATAGTCACAATTCTTCCATCGTGAGGGAAAGATATCACACGGAAAAGGGTGGATACAATAGATTTCATGGCATAGACATAATCCCGCCCAAGGAGTAAAGAGAAATCCAAGGGGTCTCGGACTACCATGACATTGATAAAGATAGTTTTCCCTCCCAAAGTTACAGGAAACTAAGGAAGGATCCCTAAATGTTGACTAGTTCCTCTGTTAAAAGCTAATAGATTCTGTGTAACCGGTGCAAGCTGCGGACAACCCAAAGCGTACCAAGAAACATAAGACAAAATACTAACGGACGCACCTTCATCTATCAGTGTTTGAGGAACATCCTGACCACGAACCTGTACTGTAATCTGGAAAGGAATGTGGGAGGGAAGACAAGGTCCAGTTAGCACACCCCAATAAAAAAGGATCGCTTCAGTACTTGGAGGGGGTTCCACAGGAGGAGGAGGAATGCCCCCTGGCGCGGTAGAGTCTATATTAATGAGAAAAACATGGGCAATATCGGGTTTACTCTCTAGAAGGGGAGTAGGATCAACCGATGATTGGATCGGATCGACCAATGGTGGACTTGGATAGACCACTTGGGCACTCTTCAGAGGAAGAGTGGGACTGACCGAGGAAGGGACTGGATCAGTCACTTTGACATTCCTTAATGGAGCAATGGGATCGATCAATGGAGAAACTGGATCGACCACTTTGGCACTCTTCAGATGAAGGGTGGGACTGATCAAGGAAGGGACTGGATCAGCCACTTTGGCACTCATCAAAGGAGGAGTGGGATCGACCAATGGTGGACTTGGATAGACCACCTGAGTATCATTCTCCAAGGGAAGAACGGGGTCGATGGGTGGAAATGGATCGATCGCTTTGGTGTCACTCTCTAACAGGAGAGTGGGATCGACTGAGGATGAAAACAGGTCGACCACTTCAGTGTCACTCTTTTGATGAAGAGCGGGGCTGATCGATGACTGAACTGGATCAACTACTTGGGTTTGTGGTTCAATTGAGGAGGACACTAGATTGACCACTTGATCAACCGGACTGACCGGGGATGGAACCGGATTGACCAGTCCATCAACCAACGACAGGTCGGAGGAGAGCTTGTGATAACCTTTTGGAAGTTGAATTTTTCCAAAAGAGAAGAATCCTTGTCCATGCGAGGAAAAAGGTGAGAGTAATGATTACTCTTACATAACATGCAAGGGAACTTGACAGTTTTCTTCTTCTTACCAACCTGAAAATCACTAGTTGACGGGGTATCATCAACATGAACGACAGAGGCCGATGTTGTAGAGGACCACATTTCTAAGACCTAGGTAAGACCGGGACAATCCCTCAAAAAGTGGTCACCCTTACAAAGGCTGCAAGGGAATTTGGGTTTTGGATTGTTCCTTTTAATCTTGTTGATCTCATCAACACTCCCAGTACTATTAACAGTAACTGGTTTCTTAGAGCCAACATCTGATGTTGTTGGGGTCTTGGTATTTTTCGGGTTCTTCTTCTTCTTCTCTTTCCATTTCTTCTTCTTCTGATCAACCTGGCTACTTGATTTAGAGCTTTCACTAGGCGAAGAAGGAGAAATGGAAGGAGACTTGATGGGAGAAGAAGGCGAAAAGTCGACGTGAGGTTGATGTGTGGGTGGTTTATTGACATCCAAAGTATTAGGTGCAACTGAAACAGTGGGAGGATTTGGGATCACCGGAGTGGGAAACAACCAAACTGGTAATCCAATAGTGAGTCACGGAAGACTCAGTGTGGCAACATATGGAGGACCAAAGTTTCCAAATGAATGAAAGGTATAAGGTTCCCCCGAAGAAGGGGTTCCTCCATTGGTACTCCCAGGATTCGATGCCATTAACACTGACTCGACCTAAGGTCCACTAAGTAAAAGAAACAGCATACGCTAATAGAATCTAAGAATCACAACCAAGCAAAAAGGACCTTCTCTCGATGACCGTACTAGTTGGTGATGAAATCCAACATCGTGTGATAAAGTCCAGAAGGGGCGGGGATAGGGTGGAACAGTTACAATGGCGACCTGCTTAACGGACTTACGCCTTGGTGCAAGCTTCCACACAGTAATTGTGGATTTACCCTCCAAGGAGCCCAAGTGAGTTTGACCAATGTCTTCTCCAGGTACAGTGAGACTTCCTGTCACTGTCACCTTGTGTAATACCCTAAAGATTATGGTCACTAAGGTTACCAATTCACAGTCAGCCCCTGGGCGGGAACAGTCGACAGTTCGATCTAAACGTACAGGCAGGGTATCAAGCTCGAAATCAACTAAAAGGCTTCCACGCAGTAATTGTGGATTTACCTCAAAGTGATCCCCATAATGCGATCCGACCACCACAATCAGTTAAACCACGGAGGGTTAGTCCCCGTAGCTCACCCGAATGCGACCTCGTGCGTAACCCCTGTGTGAGAGGGGGATCCCAGGCAGACTTATACGATAACTGGATTTACTCTCCCTAACTCAAGATGATACTATTTGTTTTAGAAACTTTGGAGAGTTGTGCTCACAGCCCTAATCCAAAGTACTAAGCCTATTCTACTGTTGGTGGAGGATCCTAGAAAAGAAAAAGTTCTAGATAACTTTTAATTAGCGTTGATTTTTATGGTTGTTCTTTACGCAAAAGGGGTGCATGGAAGTGAAACAAAATGGAATTATGACTCAGACCCAAAGAATGCATCAAATATGATAAGCAGTCATTTCCTTTCAATGAATATCTATCTAAGGGAGAGAGAAAGTTCTTTTCACTAATCAAGCACGAATAACGAATACCCTCAAACGATTTTTCTCAATCAAATCCTGATGTAATGAAAAAACTTTTAAATGCCTTATAATATGCACAATCAATCATAAAGATGTCTTTTATTGTTTGTGTATGAGTGATGATCAATGCAACACAATGCTCGTCTTTGCTAATTATCTTTCTTATATGAATGAAAACCAAACTAGCACAAGAAAAAGTCACACAAACAATACACCCTTCGTAGCAATCAAAACGAAAAGCGAAAGAAAAGAAACAATCCAAGAGAAAAACAAACTTCACACCCAAAAGCAAAAGTTGAAGAAAAAATATCTTGACTGCAATCGAAATAAAGAGGTCTGTATGCCTTTGATGACCTTCACCAGGGTTTTTACTCAACTGATGAGGAGAAAAAAACAATGCATGGGTTTCAAACTTCACTCAACAGGAAAAACTCAATGAAAACGGTGAAGAAGGCTACAAGATCCAACTAACAATATGTTTATTATTCAAAAAATATAGATGTCAAGGCTGAAAAGGAAGACACATTGACTCACAAGGTCACTCAGCAGAGGAGACACAGAGGAAAAACTCAAAAAAAGCAATTCTGGAGGGTTTTTTGAGACAAAGAGGGTTGACGCTATGTTTCCAAAGGAAAGGAGAGTTATAGCGCTCTGTGTACAACTATGGAGGAGCGATGGTGCTCTATTAACACTAGGACAGGGGCACTAGGGTCTAAAACTCCAAAAAATGTCAAAAAATTTCAAAAATTCAAATTCAAATTCGACAATTATGCTGAGTGTGATGAGGTAAGGAGCCAATCAGCTCATGAAACTAATCAAAAGAGGAGTGAACCAGGTCTGAAACAATCAAAGGATAGAACAAGGTCAATGAGGATAAAAATCCAAACTAGAAGTTTCGATTTGAGGCTATCTCCCCAGTGGAGTCGCCAGTTTTTGTTGTAGGAAAATCTCCCTGCGGACAGGTAGATCGCCTCTAAGAGCTTGACCCTAACTCTAGACAGAAAATGCTTATCATGGACACTGACTTCCTTTCAAATATATCTAAACTAATACATGAGAAGGAAGGATGACAGAAGTACCTTTTATCGACGTTTGTCCCTGTACGCTCCGAGTTGCGCTCCAGTCCTTTGCTCCTCGTCGAGTTCTGTGGACAAAACAAGATACAACCGCTTCCTACTCTATTGATATTAGCTTGAAAACAAATCTATCAATAAATGATAAGTTCATGTGACATTAGACAAAAACTAGAAAGAAACAGGCCAAGCGTGTCATATTGATGAGAATAACGACAACAGTACTTACAATCGTAGATGCGAATGCGACAGCTTCGTCAAGTCCTCTTCATCTAACCCTTGCCTGAAAGATCCATGACCTGGATAACAGCAGCTTCACTGATCACTCTCCTTTGGATGACTATGAGTTTCCTCCAAGATCATAAGTTTCATATCTTTAATTCTTCCCCCCCATCAACTATGTTCCAACACCACTTATGAGATCATAAGTTTGGTGTAATTCTCAATTTCCAATCCCTCCTTTCACCATTAGAAAGCTTTCTTATATAGCCTTGGAGAGGCTTCAACTACTTGAGATATATTTGGGGAAGTTGAGGATTTTCCTCCTTCATTTGAGGATCTGCCCTAAGATCATGGTTGGACTAGGGATTCGAATCCAACTGCCTTCCAAGAATGAAAAGATGCTTCTGCCATTCATCTCAACAGCTTAACAACCGCCCAGAATAGGTAGCGCTCCCTCAAAAGGGCCATCAGAGCATTGTAGCGCTCCCTAGTAAGCTTTAGGGGGCGCCAACACTCTCAAAATATATAGCGCTCCCTTAAAAGGGCCAGGGGAGCGTTATAATTCTCCCTAACAGTGTAAGGGGGAGCGCCGACACTCCGAAATAGTGTAAGGGGGAGTGCTCCTCTCGAAAAACTCAGTTTTTGAGGTTCTTTCAGATGGCAAAAGGTTTGCAAGCCTGTTGACTCATTTCTCCTCTTCCAAATCAGATGTTTGAGGTGTTTCAAGTGTCTTTCTCATGTCGTTATAGGCACGACATAGGCATCATGGAAATATGCTTTCTTTGACACCTGCGACACTTGTGAGCAACATGCGACACTTGCGACCTTGTGAGCAAAATGCGACACTTGCGACACTTGTAATGACGACACTTGCGACACTATCAAAGTGAGTAATTTTGATGTGTAACACTTACTTTTAAATGCGCGGTCACATGGGTCATATGACCTTTCCCTTGATGGTTAGGGGCTAGGTGCGCCCATAACCGTCCTACAGTTTGTACGGTTCGCGTGGTGCTAAGTTTTTACGCTTAAATATGCGTGTGGGATAGGTTGAGCCAACAAGGGTGTGTTTTGTAGATGCAGAGACAACAAGCTTGAAGGGGGGACTTCCAGGAAGCCTATCTTCTTCAATTTTTGGCCAAACAAGGTGCCGAAAAAGCCAAGCTAGGGGTTTTGGACGTTCTGAAGCCATTGGAGCAGTCTATTTAGCATTTTGCGCATTGTAAAGCACATTTTTAAGCACTTTGAGCAAATAATACAAATGATCCATTGGTATCTAGATCAGGAGATGTAGCCCAAGAGAGGGGTGAACTCCTTTATCATTTGTTGTGTTATGTGTTTTCTGTTCACTAATTTTGCTGTTGTTTATATGCATCTTGAATGAGTAAATCCTATTAAAGTTGTGTTGCAAAGTTGATCCGTTTGCATTTTAACACATAAAATTTTAACTTGCAAATATTTTCAAGAATACAAGTCTTCTTCATTTTTAGATCAATCAAGTCTACTTCTTGGGTTGATAACTAGGAAATCAAATGGGTATTCCCAAGATTCGACCGAGATTTCTATGTCTTGTAATGTGTCGACTAGTTTAACCACCGATCTATCAGTCAGTTCTAACATAGTTGAAGTAGGTTCGAAGGAGGTGATACCCATGAAATTACAAGTCTCGGTGGTCAGAATATTGATGGATGCCCCCAAATCCACCAATGTATTTGGGAAAAAAAAAACCTGTATCTGAATTGTCACCATGGGATTCCCTGGGTCTATGTATTTTACTGGCTCCTACTTGCCTAGAATAAGATCAGACAAAGTTCCTACCATGTGGACAGTTGATGGATTCTTAGTTTTCCTTTTGGGCTTCTTCCCACGTAATTCTTTGATTGTTTTTGCATAAATAGGAATATCTTGTAAAGCCTGTAGGAGTGGAATTTTAACACATAGATTCTTTAGTTCCCTGACGATATCAAAGTTAGGATATACAAATGGTTTTTCTATCATTATACTTTTGGGAAATGGGGGAGGAGGAATTACATATTTATCAGGATTTTGTTGCTCGACTGTGTTTTCCCCTTGTTTTGTTTCTTCTGTTATGATGACAGTCGATGGTTTTATTTCTAGTTGTCTATCATTATCATTATCTTGTTCTTGATGAATGCAACTTTCCTGAGGAGAAATTACATGCCCTGATCTCAACCAGAGTTCAGTTCACCCTGCAGAATTTGCTTCACCCTCCAAATTCTCGACAATTTGCATGATCTAGGTTGGTATGTTATTAGGATTCAGGTTGGGTTGAGCTGGTAATTAGGGGCACATTTGATGTTGGAGATTTTTGGGTAATTGAATTGGAGCTTGTAAAGTGGGATGAGCTTGAGGATCCATTCCCATCGGTTGATTGGTCATTCCCATGGGGCACTGCCATTTTTTAGTGCAATTGGGGGCTTGGGTAGTTGTTCTAGTCGACTATGAAGGATATGGGTTATTATTTGAATTATACCAAAATGGGGTAAGATATTGCATGTTAGGCCAAGTAGGATTAGAAACTGGTTGATTTTTCCAGAGTGTAGTAGGAAATTGTTTGGATTGCCAGGTGGCATTAGAAAATGGTTAGCCCTGCCATGTGTTTCCAAAATTATGTTGCTAATTATACTTCCCAGAAAAGAAAGAAGAAGGATCTTGTAGAGTACCTCGTGGGTGAGCCTGCCACTAGCGACATTGAGCCATCACATATATTGGTTTTGTTTCCTCTTCTGCTTCTTTAAAGACAACTTTTAGTCCTGGGAGTGATGGACACTGCTCTGTTGCATGATATTTGGCACAGATGGTGCAGGTCCAAATGACGTCCAAGGGGCACTCCCTTGAACCATGTTTCCTCCTGCATCATGGAAAAAATATAGCCAACGACTATTCTTCTTCCCCTTGTTTCTGTTTAACCTGTAGAACATCCAATTGTGTAGCCAGAGTACCCAAAATGTCCATTTTAAAATTTTCTAAAAGATTACCTATTTTTGCTCGGGTGACACTCCCGCTAGTAATGTTACTGCTTCTGGTGATGGGGGTTCTTATTCCCAATCTAGTTCGAGTACTACCACGCGAACACCTGATACACAATTGGAAAATGTCATCATATGTTTCTTGATGAATATCACCCTTTCCAATAAAATTTAACGTTTCTACCCATTCATCCTTCATGCCTTTTATTAGAGTGGCTTTAAGTACCTCACCTGATAGTGTACCATAAGGTGATCTCTGCATCTTATATTGAAATCTTTCAACATATTCTTCTAGTGTTTCATTTTCTTTTGCAATCATTTTAAATATTTCATCCTTTAAATCCTTGGTTCTACAATAGTCTTGATATTTCATAAGGAAGGATTGTTTCATTTCATCCCATGAATTTATATTTCCTCCCCCTAATCCCATAAACCATCGTAAAGATTCTCCTTTTAAATTGGAAGGAAATAGATTTAGTTTCTTGGGTTCATAGGTATAATCATAGCCGCTACATAGGACATCAAACTCGAATAAGAACACATTAGGGTCCTCTAAGATCAATCCATTGAAGGTTGGAAGATTATGTAGTGGAATGGCTTTCATTGGGGCATTAGAAACCAGATCAACTATAGGATACTCCAAAGTGTAAGTCTGAGATCATGGTTGATTGTGTTGTGCCATTTGGTCAAAAATGTGACAATAACCTTCAGGCATTTCTTGGTCTGGGTGTTCTATTCGAGGTGATTGATTACTTGATCCCTTAGGAGATTTAATCACGCTACCTATTTTTGGTATTTCAAGTGTTCCTTCTCCTTCCAGAATCACAACAGATTCAAGTTCAGGTGGTGGTGGGTTTTCTTCAACAATCCCAGTGGTCTCCCTTTCTCCTTCTTTGAAATTACAAGAATTTCCCTCGCCTAAAGGAATTAAAAGTGGAGTATGTGTACATTGAAAACTTTGTTTAGTTCCTTCGGTTCCATTATGAACCTTACCATGAGCTGCAGTTGGTGAAATTGTTGCTTTAGGGACTTGGGTAGAACCTTTTAGAGGTCCAACTGAGGCTTGAGATTCATCTTTTCGGATAATTTCATCTATAAAAGTGCTCCTTCCAGGGGGCACCAGGGCTTTTTTAGTTTTTGGTAAGGGTTTTTGTTTTTCAGGTTCTTTCTTCTTAGTCATACACACCGACACAAATTCTATGCACCTATATAATATCTATGCATCAACTGAAAGTGGGTGTTGACACAACTATTTTACTTGTTTCCTATGTAGGTTCTTACCTTCCATTTTCAATACCTCATCCTTCAGAGACACAACCTATGCTATCTTTGACATTCTCCCTAGCAACAACGCCAAAATGTTGGGCTGTAAAGATGTCCTAAAAACAACCTTAGTATGAGATTAATTTTATCAACCAAGGATTCGTCTTCTCTTTCAAGAATGTCATCAAAGTCTATGCAGATAGTCGTAGAGGTTTAAATCATGTAGATAATTCATTTACAACAAATATGAGTCTATCTAAATTACTGCAATAATCAAGTTCTTCACATATTGACTAAAAAATATGAAACTAATAACTCACTCAACAAAATTGTAATCTGAACAATAACACACCATGAATCAAAGCATCAATCACTTTACTGAATTCATTCATTTATCTAAGAAACAATAATTTAATCTACAAAAACACTTAATGAATCAATCTCTCAATAACTAATTAATCTGTTGGAAAGGAACAATGATCTACTGAATATTTAAGAAGGAACAACAATTGTGAAAGGAACAACAAATGTGAATTTAACAAAAGGAACAAAAAATGTGAATTTAAATGAAAGGAATCCATAAGAGATAAATTAACAACAAATGGAAATGGAACAAAAATCGATAATCTCCAAATGGAACATCTACTCTCTACAAATGGAACAACATAACCAATTCATAAAATAATCAACACATTAACGAGTATATTTTAACTGTTGAAAAGAAATTCAAATTACAGAACTATAGCAGAATTGATAAGATTACATATGAGACAGTAGCTCCTGTTGACTAGGCCCACAGTCTTCAGTAGATACTGCTATGAAAAACTCAATACGCAGAAATGATCAAAACGCTTGAAGCTTTCATTAATTCCATAACTGATAAATCATTTACAATGGGATTGCATGTACAAAGTGTGAAAAATTAAGAGATACAAATGCTTGGTTATCTCTCTATTGTTCACTATCCTTTATATATTACAATGAGATAAGTAAATTAAGCTATCCTAAGGATCGAGAGATCCTCAGGATTGATTTTACTATTTATGAAGATTGCAAGATAACAAGTAAATATTCCTTTGAACCGTTATGTGCCTGATTCCTTCGATCTTCAATGGCCTGTGCATCTTCATGATCTTCTTAATTATATTTAGTTAACAACAATTGTCCATTTCTGCATAAAATAAAAAAAATTAAAACCAAAGTTTAGAAAATATTTAATATCGTTCAATAATATTTCCTAATAGCTTTTTAACCATTTTCTTCCCTAATTACTTCAAATTAATAGAAAATTCAACAAAGAATATGTCACAAACTAGAGTAGCAAGGAGAATATTTATACCTTTTTCTCAACCCAACACTCACCAGCCGATGAAAACCAAAGGGGGGTTGGCCCATCATAGCATATGAAATAAGTATAGGAATCAGTCCTAGAACAAATACACACAGCAAGGATCTTGGGAAACACTTTAACCTGGGGAGAACAACAAATATATGATCTTGTTGATGAGGTTGCCAATATACAAGCAATCGCTTATGACAGGAAGAGGAAAGCTATCATGAAAAGGATGACCAAGAAGAGAGGACTCACACTGGATATATCGATTCTCATCACCACGGAGGAGAAGCTACTCAATACATAACATGAAAAGACATATGAGCTCATCGACGAAAGGATGGCTATCATTGATGCCACGTTGGATCGATCAAGGAGAGTTGAAAAGGAACTGGCCACTGGAGTAAAGTAGTTATCTCATCTACGCCATAGGAAAAATACCATCAAGACTCAACATAGGCCCCGGTGTTTCTGAAGAGTGAGTTCCAAGATGCATATGCAAATTTCACAAGAGAAATAATTCTTTTCACTGTAGGTATAGAAAATTTCCAATAAGATACCATTATGGAACTGGAAACTTGCAAGGACATGGAGATATGGTATGAAAAAGCATACCAAGTGATAGAAAAAAATTCCTACATTAGTGCAATACAGAAGGGCTGAGACGTAGAGGAGCATGGTATTTGAGTTCTAAGGGATAGAAACATATATTGGATTAGGAAAGCAGACGAATAATGGGTAAGTATGGCCCATGAACCTCAGTGGGAGATACAGAAGAAGTGGTTTGAGTGCGAAAAAGGCTACGAGCAGATCAATTGGGATATTAAAGGCATTGGCCTCCCAGAATTTGGCTCACCCGAAGGCTTTGTCAACCTACATGACATAGTCAAGCGGCATGTAGAAAAAGACTCAGCATGGGAAGTGGAGCTCGCACATGTGGAAAGCATGGCACCAGGTCAAATACAACAGTTTATGGGACATCCGATTAAGGCTCGTGCACTTCTGCAGCGGTTGAGTGCCAATATCATCAAATACAGAGAATGAGCAATAGAAGTGAAAGAAATCCTTTCATCCCCGATGGATCAACACAGGTTACTGTATGCTAACACATGTGAGGATATCTTCGTCAAGTGGTCAGAATATGAGAAGAGTCATCCACTCTAGTAGAACCACAAGATGATTTCTATAGAACAAATAGATCAAGCGCCACATGGCATTATTTTTTTACTTCATCGTAGAAAACAATTAAAATGACCAATGGTTGATACCCCTGACAAGGTTTTTGTTTACACAATAGAAGACCTGATAGATTTTTCTCTCACTGAGATCGAACAACCCCTCAATCTGACCCCCAAAACACTAGTTGGTAACTACTCTGAGCCGAACGATTTCGAATCCAATGAAGAAGGGTTCAACTCGATTCACTCAGTTTCATAATTGAAAGACATGGAGGATAACAATGAAAACAATCAAGAGATGGGAAATCCACCTCCAAATAATCAACCTTGGTTAGCCAAAGATTCTATGGAAATCCCAGGATGGGTACATAACCTCCCTCGACATCCAAAAAAATTACTTCCCAAGTTCGACCCTGAAACCTTTGGATTTCCTGAAGACCATATTAAAAAGTTCATACTAGATATAAGACTAATGAACGTACAACATGAGGATGTAGTATGTATACTTTTCCCCTATACCTTTGAGAATTCAGCCTCTACTTGGTATTTTAACTTACCCGTAGGTTCCATAACTAGTTGGAAGAAGTTTCAAAAAGATTTCTTCAACAAATTTGCAGAAGAAACCACCAGAGGAGATTTGATGGTTGAAATCTTCACCGCCACCATGATTTCAAAAGAGAAGGTTAAAGAATTTAATTAATAGTTTACCACTATCCTGAAAAAATTTCAACCCGAAGGTAAACCTACTCAGTAGTTGCAAATTGAGGTATATGCTAATGCTCTCCCTGCTTCTATTTCCATGTTTGTGAAAAGGGTTGCCAAACATACCCTAGATAAAAATTTCGAGGAGGCAAAAATGATTGAATTCCAAATGAAGGGATGCAAATAAGGCCAGGTCTCACTAGTTAAGAAGGAAGTTCATCCTTATTCTAGGAGAGGACTATTGTTGACTAGACCTCAAGCAAAACAAACAAAACAAGGTCCTGAAAAGGGAAGCAAGGACATAGAATACCTACAACGGATGATAAAGAATCTGTCAAATGAAATCGTAGACATGAAAAGAAGTGTCGGGGAAGGAAACCAAGGTCAAGGGCCCTATAAACCCTTTTTCAAGAGAAACCCACCTTTTAAAGCGATTGAACCTCCCCCAACCAACTTAAACATTGACCTGAGGAATGTAGCATACGACTATTTTTATACATATCATCAAGAGAAACATTCCAAAAGAGATTGTCCCCAATGGGTGCATGCTATGAATTTAATGTCCAATCGGTTGCTAGACGAAGTTTTCCTTATCGAACAATCAAGCGGCTTAGCGGTGAACATTGTCGATCAGGAGGAAGTTGAGCCACTGGAAGAAACAACCATGTTGTTATGGGATCCTGACTTACCGATGCCTCCCTATGATGTATTTGAGGTTCAAGAACCACACACTGAGGTTTTGTATGTGCAAACACGAAGTAAGAGTCAACCGGTCTCAAATGACCTTACCATTTTCCAATCTTTGAGTTGAAAACTAACAACCAATCACTCAAAAGCACCTTTTGTCTCCCAAATAAATCCTATAAACATCCATACAAGTGAGTCACCCAAGCTAGAATACACCATAGTATAAGACTTTAAAAAGTTGAAGGCTAATGTGTCGGTCATGGACATGTGTATAACTCCCCAGCAAAAGGAATTTATGTTACAAGCCTTAAATTCAATAGAAGACCCTATAACTAGCACTGACCGAGGGGATGTTCCATATCCCACATATCTAAAGAATAAACCAAATGTGAACGCTTTATCTATATATAGAAAAGGAAATCCTTTTGTCCCACCTTTCCTTTTAGCATTTGAGGTCTTCAACATAAACCTCCATAATTGTTTAGTTGACTCAGTGGCATCCTCCAATGTTGCGCCATTATCTATCTGCAAGAAATTAAATGTTTTTCTGCTCAAAAGTGATAAACACGTTATACAACTAGAAAAAACTCAGGTAAAATTTATTGGGGAACTTAAGGATGTCATGATTAGAATGAATACACACCCAAAATTTGTTCAAGTGATTGACATAATTGTAGTATATATACCAGAATCTTATGGACTGCTACTGTAATATCCCTAGGTCGAACCCAATTGTAAATGAAAAATGAAAATGTACTTAAGATGGCGAGCTGTTTGATATCATTTTTGTATGAACCTTTCATGGCATAGTGCGTGCATGTATTGCACATTAAAATGATGAAGTGTGCACATTCTAGGATACCGTGCGCAACACCTGATGTATTTTATAGGCTGGTGAGCCAGTTATTATACGCTAGGATACTTATGTTTTGATTAGGCCATAGATCCTAGATGTTAAAGGCCAATGATCCTATTTTTGTATATATCTCATAATTAATATAAAATACACCGCTGAGGGCAGACTGACCACGATAAAAGAGTACAGGGGAATAAACTCCACTAGTTAGGGAAAAGGGGGGTCTAATTTAAGAAAATGGCTAATCTAGGGAGATTAAGCTAAAAAATAATATTATATTAATATTTCTTAAATATAAAGTATGAATAATTATTTTATCCTAAGTTCCAAAGTTGGGGACAAGTGGGCCAAAGTAGCTCCCAACATGACAAGTGTCAAGTTGGGGAAATGCATACATATTTTTTAGACTTAGTTCATTTCCCATCATGATTCTTTCCACCATTCTTCCCATCATGGAGTCATCTAGCCAATCATCCATGAGCATTCACACACTCATTGAGCTATCTTCAATACCTTCATGTCACGGTACCTGAAACAGTATCCATAGGCATACTTGTTTCTATAGTTGGTTATCTTGGGAGTTGGACTGAAGAAGTGGGTTGTCAAGCCTGTGAGATATAGAAGAGGAAGGTTTTCAAGGCCATGATAAATTCCTCTATGGGTGAGAGAATTTTTGGGAATTGATTTCCTAAAGGTGCTAAATTGGAGCTACAGGGATCTGAGACTTCCTATCTGGCCTATTGTTGAAGCCCAAAAAGGAAGTGGGACAACCAAAGGACTGCTGAGAAGAGAAGGGGCACACTTCCTGGGGTGGTACATGCATGTGGAGAATGAGGGACTGTAGGTTGTTAGTTTGAGTGGCTAGCAATGATAGAGTCTTCTTGTTGTCTATGAGCCATTAACATGGTTAGGAACCCCTTTACCCGGGTGGAGTTTAGTCCCATCTCGAGGGTGACCCAATGCTGAGAGTGATGAGCAGTGTGGTATAAGGCTGGGAGGTTTGTGGAAGGTCTACACGTAGTTGGTGATATTCTTACCAAGATAAGTGTCAACTGTGTGATAAATTTGCAGGATGCATTATTATTTACGTGTTTATTTTTGTGGGTTTATCCTATGTGTGGCTATAACTGTCTTTGTATTTATGTGTATTTCATGTATATGCTGCATGTATGTGTTTACTTTTATTTCAGTATGAATCCATGCAATTACAGAATGCATTTGTCAGTTTACATTTTATATATATAGTTCCACAATAGTTCTGTGTGTATATGTTTTAATTGCATGTAGTTCGAAAAATTTATCTGGAGGAGTCTGTTAGGTTTCATAGTGTCGACAATAGGGATAATGGTCGATACTCTAAAGGTTGAGGTGACACTTCAATTGAATCCCCCGTGCATAGTCCCTCAGCTTCAGAGTTTACAAGGAAAAGCCAATTTTCTTCGGCGTTTTATTGCAAACTATGTCGAGATCACTAAAGGGTTTATGCATTTACTATATAAGGGACTTCGTTTTCATTGGGACAAATCCTCTCAATGCTCTTTTGAAGCATTGAAACGCACCCTCACATTTCCCCCTCTACTTTTTCCACCCAATTACAATAAAGATTTCTTATTGTATTTGGTCGCAACAAAGTCGACCATCAGTATGGTCTTGGTTTAGGAGGATGATTTTCTTGAAGAACACGTCAATTATTACCTGAGGTGAGGCCTGGTTGGACCAGAACTCAACTACTCCCACATTGAAAAACTTGCATTGGCAACAATACATGTTGTCCAACGGTTCCGTTTCTATATCTTGTTTTGCAAGACCACCGTCATTGCCATTGTGAATCCGTTCCAATATGTTTTGACACGACATGTAATAGATGGAAAGATCAGTAGATGGATTTTTATCCTCTAGGAATTTGACTTGAATTTTGTGTCTACAAAATCTAAAAATTCGTTGGTCTTTGCAGAACTTATATTGGAACTTCCAGTCGAGTCAGGTGATGTTACGCCCGAAGAATCATCGATTAAAGGAGATATTTTTTTGATTTCACCTTCGGACCCAGTGTATGGAGATATACTTTCCTATATATAGATTTTGAAGTGCCCCACGTCTACTTCTTGTGACGAGCGTCGATGTATACACCATCAAGAAAAAAACTATCTCATACTGGAAGACACTTTGTATCATCGAGGTGTACATTTCATCCTTCATCGATGCCTTACTCAAGAAGAAGCAGAACTTGTTCTTAACGAATGCCACACTGGAGCATGTGGTGGTCATTTTTATAGGTTGGAAACAACCCAAAATATTCTACGAGCCAGTTACTATTGGCCGACATTAATCAAATATTGCATTGAATTGGTCAAGAAGTGCCACCCGTGTCAGATCTTCTCTCGGAAGATGAGGGCACACCCTGATCCTATGTTTCCTGTGATTATAGTTGGCCCCTTCACTAAGTGGGGGATTTAATATACAACATGCCAACCCCATTATACCACATGTTATAATACTAAATTGCACCACACATGCAGACCTGACATCAGGCCATCTTACTTACTATTTTTGAAAGCCAATACAGAACAACTCTTCTAAAAAACACTTTTTTTGAAGATGTACGTGCCCTGAAACACTATTGCCCACGTATGTACACTAGAAGCACCACTATTGCCGATATATGTACACTAGCTGCACCATTACAACCCACGTATACCCACAAAAGTTGCAAAAAAATAAAAATCTGCAAGGGATTCGTTGAGATTACGGACTATTGGGTAGTTTCCCATCCAATTGACTACCTATAGTCCGTCACCCAACCGAATAACCATATTTTTGTAATATTAAAAGAGGCTTTGGGATCTCATTCCAAGCATAAATATATAAATAGTGAAACTCTTCCCATTTTTCTTTCCCCCCTTGCCCCAAAAATTTGCAGCCACATTGTGAGTTTTGAGACAGAATTTCCTATTCTTGCCTTTTCCCTCATCCATAAGACTATGCTCATTCTCTAGAGAGAAGTGTGAGAGAAGAAGGATATGTGGAAGAATTTGGAGCTTGGTGAAGAGGAGACCAAGATCGGGTTCAAGGAGCAGTCGTCGATCTCATTTTGTAAGTGAATTTGTGAGATTAATATAAAGAAGTACTTTTTCCGTCCCGCCATATGATGTGTTCAATATTCATGTTTGATTTACATTTTGTTATGACATCTAACCCACTAATCCATATATAATATCCATGTTCATAGTTTCTTATTTGTATTTTGGTGAATGCAAGTCAACCTTGGGAGGAGATTTGCAGTCGAGAAGAGACCGAATGCATAGGGATCGACATTAGACGTAGAGTTTAATGTAAGACTACCAGATCCCTATACTTTGTACTTTATGCATGAATGTGGGGTGTTGTCGGGATAGTTGTTAAAAGTAGGAGACTTTAGACGGTTATCTCTTCTTTCACTTTAGAACCCTAGTGTAGTCCGTAGGGGGGTTTTCCCACTGTAGCAGAATTGGCGATCGTATTAGGGAACCTCTATGGTTTTTAGGGGATATTTTTGGGTGTCTTAATTAGTTTAATTACCTCTTTGAGTTCTTTGTAAGTTACTGAGTCTTTAAGGGATTCTGGTCTGCCATACCAGTACTCCCTGACTTGTCAGATTTGACTGTTTTTTTTTTTTTTTGAGAAGTTACAGAGGTGTACGCAACCTACAATGGGTCTGTCCACGTACATACGTGCTCTATGTTTGGACAGCCCGCGTACATACGCATATTGCTTAAGTGTCAGTAGCGTGTCTGTGTCAGGAAGCCTTTTTCTCAAAAAGAGGTAGTCATCCTCTTCCCTGATTGAAGTCTAACTTCTCGTGGGTTTCTTGATTTAGTCCTGGTCTCTTTAGTTACAGTCTTTGAGCCTAGGTTTGACGTCAATTTCTTTATCTTTTAATGATTGCTTGTGTTTTCATTGAAAGGGTTTTTTTTATGAGTCTATGAGTCTTTTATGTTTTAGCCTTTATGGTTCTTTCAGTGATTCCCTGCCATCTGTAGTAGACATGAAGTCAGTTTCTTGGGTCTTTTCTTGTCTTTACTTTTCCCTTTTACTTTCTTTAGAAGAAAAGAAAATAATTCATTTTCAAGTTTCTTATTTTTGAAGCATATATAAAAAAAATGATTTCAGTTTCTTGTTTGGTTAAGTAGTTAGGTTAGTTGTCTTTACTTGTCAGGAAGAAGAGTGATTTATTAAGTTCTTTACTGAACACTTAGGACTTTAAGTAGCTCGTAGTCGAGCGAAATTCAGTTTTGAGTTTTTATTTTAAAAGATCTTAGAAAGAAAAGTTAGTTAGAAAAGTTGGTTAAAGAGCTTTCAATTTGCAAATCTTTGTTAGTTGAAAATGAAGTACTTATGTTTCCATCATTTGTTCTTCTCTTTCGTCTCTTTAAAAACACCATCAGTTTCATTTTTGTTCCTTTGACTTAAGATAAACCACATAAAATTAACGCTTAATTAAAATTAATCATACTTTCATGTTTGTAGGGTCCATCAACTAGATTAGGCTAGATCCTTGATCTAGGTTGGAGAGGAAACTCTTCAAGGCTATAAAAAAAACATAGGATTCTGTGCTAGGGAGTTAAAAATTCTACTAATGTGGAAATTATCCGAGGCCCCCCTCTAACACAAGGTTTAAACACAAGGTTGTATGCGGAAAGGTAGCGGAGATAACACCTCCAAATCTGGACCAATCGTAGCGGAGCAACGCATATAGAGGACTTATCCTGGGATTACGTTGATCACATTTTCCATGGATCTTTGTGGGTGTCGAATCCATTCTAGGTCCTCAGTATTCTTCCGAAACACTTGCTTTAGATACCCTTGATAGGTTTCAAGCTTGATACCCTTCTCATTACAGCCCACCCGACTGTCGACTGTACCGGCATGGTAGTTGTTCATGAGCCGACAACCTAGTTGCCTTTGATTTTAGGGACTTATATAGGTGACTACAGAGGTATACCGTGGTACCTACAACAGAAATCAAGCCATGATTTATAGAGTATACTTGCAGTGTGCTTCCATGTTCGAGTTTCACTTGCACTAGTAAGTTTATCTAGCTATGGTTGTTGTAACTGTTCTTCCAACTAGTAATAGTGGTTTTCTTATTGAATCTCATAGGAAATTTTTTCTAGTACGTGCTTGGTATTCAACATTATAAAAGACTTAGTGTGTCTTTGATATTCTCACATAGTGGATGATCAATAGATCCACCAGTCGCAAAGGCTTTTGGGTCTGCCGCCGGTTAACTTGGAGCCACCCCTTCCACTGTGAAGGAGAAGACTTGACCAAGAAGGGTCATTTGAGGTGACCGTGCCACATGAAACTGTACCCAATCCATTTCCGAGAGGAGAACATTCATATCCGGAGGAACCAACTACTTTTGACCTTGGAGAAGAATCTCTTCGTATATACAAACCTCTGATCACTGACTTGTCAATGCCGCTTTTGATACAGATTGCCCCTCCAAGGGTAACACATCATGAGTTCCACATAGTCCTGGAAGCAGTGATGGAAGAAAATGATGCTACTTCATCAGAGAGTCCTCATACTCTCTCTATGGCTTCCACAACAGGGGGCATTCCACCTCCTAACTCACCTTCGTAGGTCTGGGCCACTATGGTCTCGACTGCCTCTACCTGGGGAAATGGTCCTATTTCGTCCATGGTAGCGATCACTACACCGTTTATCCAAAGTGAAATGGGCCCTCCATTTTCATACGGGGTTCCCAAATTCAACATGAAATCGGTCCTCACCTACTCCACCCTACAAACTTTGGGTCAGGGGGTAGGGAGCTATAATTCTCCTCTGCAAGGGTCCATGGGGGGCACCTCAGCCCCCTATAACACTTTCCCTTACGGCAGGGTTCATATACCTCCGTCAACCCCTTTGCTTGGTGGTGCTTCTTAGCATCTCACCTGGCCAAACATGAATCACAGCCTATTTGGAGTAGGTAATCAAGGACCTTATTCCAGTACCGCACCGGTGGGTTCTTTGTCATTCTCTTTCTTCGACGTGTTTGGTAACAATGCATTATCATCATCTGTCATCATGGCTGGGGGAAGCCATGGTTTTGGATCACAAAATATTACGCAGGGTACTATTCCTGCATAGGGGGCACACACTTCTCAAGGACCTTGGAATCCGTGGCAGGGATCAGTTCCCTCGTCAGGGATGCCGACCGGGGTAAACCCCTTCCATGGTCAATGGAACCCCCAGCAAGTCTCAATATTTATTCCCATCGGATCGGAAGGGGAAACCCTTTCCAGAACCTTTGGAACAAAACCTTGGGAGAAATCCCTTCTCAACCCTCAATGTTCTATTACAAGAGTCAACCAATGATGTCTTAACCAGTGCAACATCCAAATGCCAACCTAGGCCATGGATTTTACCAGAACCCGGGCCAACAACCTAATTTTTCCTGGAAACCCGGTGCCAGCCAAATCCCAGGCTCCTATCCTCATGCACATACTCAACAACCTAAGCTACCGTTTCTGGCAACTTTTCATTTGCTGTCCTTGTCAAGATTATTGAATGACCCAATCTATCATGATCCACGTTGCCCTGCTATGATGACCAAGTTTCCCTCAGACATTCCAAAGTTCGAAGGAAACCCTAACGAATATCCAGGTGATCATGTGACCACATTTCACCTATGGTGCTCGTCCAAATATTTGAGGGACAAATCTGTCCAATTGCATTTATTTCAATGCACTCTTATTGGGAGTGCCGCGAAATGGTACATCGAGCTCAACCGCTCAAGATACTCTACTTTTGGTGAATTGGCAATCGTTTTATAAAACCATTTAAAATTACCTATAAGATACAATGTCGGCACAGAACTGTTGGCCAACTTTGAGCAAACAAAGACTGGTCGTATCTCTGAGCACATTCGACAATGACGGCACCAGAAGAGTTTGATAAAAGTACCAGTTAAATGAACATTCTTGTTGGAATGGTTCCTTAATTCTTTGGTACCACAACTATCCAAGGACATAGCAACATCCATGGTCTTTTCATAGGAAGAGGTGATAATGAGAGCTCAATAGATAGAGTTGATTTACTCTCAGTCTGGTTTTCTTTACGAATTTTTCCCAGATGCGCCATGATCTATTCTTGATAAGACCAGACATGAGTCTGGACTACATGATGACGAAATTTTTGGTTCAACACAAGCAAAGAAAAATGATCAGCTACCAAATCAATTGTAATAGTTGTCTATACAACATATAGTGGCCAACCCAACTCCTAGTTCGGCTACTGCCCTTGCTCAGACATTGAATGTACACAACATGCAATCCATGAACCCAATGTCCAACCAGCAGGCTGAAGGGAAGTAAAAACAATGAAACAAGGGTAAGGGGGATAAGAAACCGACTAAAAATGATGGCGGGGGAAACACAGAGAGAAATAAGTCGAAGTATCCATGCAACCTATGTGCAGAAGACCATCCGACTCACCTGTGCCCTCGACTCGTGGAAGACCAAAAGTTATTGGCACAAAAACAACCTGCAATGTTAACAAACCCATTTCCTCATGGGAAAATTTTAACTCAAGCCTCTGCGAATGCATATGGGGGTAGTCAAGGACCCCCTTCATCGTCTAGTAATCCCTCGACCTTGAATATCTATATATTGAAAGGTGAAGATCAGATAGCTACTAGGGCACATGATTAGGGAACTCCAAGTACTGTCGAAAATTGTAAAGAAGCCTAAAACCCATCTGTTCCTCTCTAGATCGAGAGAACAATGGGAGAAATAGTGACATGCATCCCGAAAGGGGAATTCAAGAAGGATTCGCATAATCCAAATGCGAGGGCCACCTAGAAATACTATGTGGTGGAGGATTTGTCATAAACCCCTTGCATGATGTCTTCTTTGGAGGTCCTCTAGAGCTGCCCTTCGTAGAGAAAGGATCTAGTAGCTACCTTAGGATCCAATGAGACATGTAATCTAGGAACTATCACACTTGATACAACTGACTTGAAGCCTTGTCTCCCATACCACGTCACGTTTCAGATAGTAGTGGCTCACCCCACGAAATATTCTACCAGAAATATTTTTCATACAGTGGTTGATGAGTGCGCCTCAACATGCATGATGTCGTTGGTGTGTTGGAAGGTCATTGGCCAACCCATTTGATCTCCTTCACCTACTATTCTTAGAGATTTTGCGATCGTTCTTTCAGACCACATGGAATCATTCCTTCTTTACCCATGCAGTTAGGAGGGAAGACTGTGTGCATCAAATTTGAAGTGGTCGATGCGCCTCTCGACTACAACCTCCTATTAGGAAGGAGTTAGATATATTCCATGCATGTAGTGGCTGCCATAGTTTTTTGGATCTTGTTGTTTCCACATGAGGGACGAATCGTGACCATTGATCAATTTTCCTTCTCCATACCTGACCCTTCATTAGGGGCATCCACGGTCCCGATGATTGATAACCCACAACTCGACATCATCAACGTGGGGGTTGGTTTGTGCTCACCTCTCATGATACTTTTTATTACCTGCCTCCTTTTGATGATATCAAAATGATATCGGTTGTCCCTGACCATCCTAAGGCTGAAATCTTTTCAGTGTCGTCATTCTGCACGACTTACTTTAATGATCTGTGGATTCTTCCTTCCACATCAACCATGATGGAAGGGACAAGAATCATGGCATGTCCATACCCTTATATGTGATAGAATTTGCGTACTCTATAGTCAAGCAAGATTCTTCTGACCCTGATCCGACTCCCGCACAAGATTTAGATCTAGATCTTGAGCCTGCCTAGGCTCAAGGTTCCCTTGCCACTACCGATTCTTTAGACTTAGTCTTTCCCTATGATGAGGCAATTTTAGAGGCATTGAATGATATGGACAGACCCTGGGATGATCTCCATCACAGATCATATTTCCTCCCTGAGTTAGGAAGAATAGAGGTAGGAGCATTTGTGTTGACTATGATTGGAGATAGGTCTTGTGCTATCAATCCTATGGCTACACATGCATTTTATGTCGAGGGTAATATAGAAACCATCACTAAAATTAAACCTATAGATATCTCCAAAATCGTTGGCATCGTGGAGAATGTCTTCGTTGGAGAGGACTGTTCCCCCGAGGAGATTCATATCTATACAAATTTATTTAAATAATTATGCGATGTTTTTTCCTGGTCTTATGAGGAAATGATAGGCATTGATCCAAGAATCGTCGAACATGAGATTATGACTTACCCTGATGCCAAGTCGGTCTGGCAAAATCTTTGTCTGGTTAATCCTCGGAAAGAAGCAACTATTAAGGCTGAAGTAGAGAAACTACTCAAAGCCGGTTTCATCTACCCTATTCAATTGACTCAATGGGTGTCAAACCCCGTTCTGGTCAACAAAAAGTAGGGAATGATTCGTGTATGTACAAAATTCCATGATTTTAACAAGGCCTGTCCAAAGGATAATTTCCAGACCCCATTCATTGACCAGATTGTTGATGAATACGCAGGTTGTGGGGCCTTTTCTTTCATGGATGGTTTCTCGAGATACAATCAGATATAGATTAAGCCCGAGGACTAGAATAAAACAAATTTTATCTGTCCATGGGGTATATTTGCTTATCAAAAGATGCCTTTTGGCCTAAAGAATGTTGGAGCCACCTTTCAGCGAGCCATGTCTTTTTCTTTCCATGACCTCAAACACCTAGTCGAGGCTTATCTCGATGATTTAGCATCATGATATCATAAGAGAGATGATCATCCTATGCACCTTCGACTTATCTTTGAGTGATGTCGCTACTATTGGATTCACTTGAATCCAAACAAATGCAGTTTTTGTGTTACGCCGGGTCGTTTGTTAGGTCTCTTAGTGTCGAAAATAGGGATCATGGTCGATCCTATAAAGGTTGAGGAGATACTTTAATTGCCTCCCTTGTGCACAATCCCTCAACTTCAGAGTTTACAGGGAAAAGCCAACTTTCTTCGGCGTTTTATCGCAAACTATGCCAAGATCACTAAAGGGTTTATGCATTTACTAAAGAAGAGAGTTCCTTTTCATTGGGACAAAGCTTCTCAATTATCTTTCGAAGCATTGAAACGCGCCCTCACGTCTGCCCCTCTACTTCAGCCACCCAATTATAATAAATATTTCTTATTGTATTTGGCCATGGAAAAGATGACAATCGGTATGGTCTTGGTTCAGGAGGACAATTTGCTTGAAGAAAACATCATTTATTACCTGAGATGAGGCCTAGTTGGACCATAACACAACTAATCCCATGTTGAAAAACTTGCATTGGTAGCATTACATGTTGTCGAACAGTTTCATCACTATATCTTGTTTCGCAAGACCACCGTCATTGCCATTGTGAATTCGTTCCAATACGTGTTGACATGATGTGCAATCGACAGAAATATCAGTAGATGGATTTTTATCCTCCAGGAATTTGACTTGGATTTTGTGTCTGTGAAATCTAAAAAGTCGTTGGTCTTTGCAGAACTTATATCGGAACTTTCGTTCGAGTCAGGTGATGTTACGCCCGAAGAATCACCGATTAAAGGAGATCTTTTTCTGATTTCATCTTCGAACCCATGGTATGGAGAAATACTAGTCTATCTCCAAACTTTGAAGTGCCTCGCCTCTTCTTCTCATCATGAGTGTCGACGTATACACCATCAGGCAAAAAACTATCTCATAGTCGAAGACACTTTGTATCATCGAGGTGTAGATTGTATCCTTCATTGGTGCCGTACTCATGAAGAAGAGGAACTCATGCTTAACAACTGGCACACTGAAGCATGTGGTGGTCATTTGTCTGGGTTGGAAACAACCCAAAATATTCTATGAGCTGGTTACTATTGGCCAAAGTTAATCAAAGATTTCATTGAATCGGTCAAGAAGTTCCACCCGTGTCAGATCTTCTCTCGGAAGATGAGGGCACACCCTGCTCCTATGTTTCTCATCATTACAATTGGCCCCTTCACTAAGTGGGGCATTGATTATACCACATGCCAACCCCCTTCAACCATGGGGCACCGTTATATCATTGTAGCAGTAGACTACTTTACAAAGTGGGTCGAAGATATGCCAATGGTCAAAGATGATGGCGAGAAAACAACTCTCTTCTTATTTAATCAAATAATAGCAAGGTTCGACATCCGGAAGGAGATTGTCACTGACCATGGCAGTCACTTTTAGAACAAAAAGACGTCTAAGTTAACATCAAAGCTAGGGTTGAGACAAGAACACTCGTCACCTTATTACCCACAAGAGAATGGTCAGTTGGAAGCTGTGAATAAGTCTCTCAAGACAATTCTACACTGAACGATCAATTCGTCCAAGTAAAATTGACATTTGATGTTGTACTCAACATTGTGGGCCTACCGAACATCTGTAAAGACTGCCACTAGTTTCTAACATTTTCAACTCATTTATGGGTTGGAAGCAGTCTTGCCTATAGAATGCCAGATCCCATCTCTTAAGTTGGTAGTACAGTTATTTCCAGACACTTCACCTCTTGAGGAATTCTTATTATATCTCAAGCAACTCGATGAGAAATGATGTGATGCATTTTTGGTTAACGAGGCTCATAAGCAGAAAGTCAAGTTTCAGTATGATCGGTTCATTCGTCCTTAGATTTTCTCTGAAGGTTACCTTGTCCTAGTCTATGACCAATATAAGGATCCCCTGGGGGCATGCAAGTTCAAACCCATGTGGTTCAGACAGTTCATCGTGAAGGAGGTATTAAATAAGGGCTCTTATAGTCTGGTTGAATTTGAAGGGAAAATTTAGCGGAGCCTAGAAATGGGCTCTACCTCAAGAAGTATTACTCATAGGTGGGTCGCCTTGGGTGAATTCTTGTATATATGTATAGTTCTTAAACATTTTAGTTTTTGTCTTTTTGTTTTATGGACGTGTAGTTTTTTATGTCATCTTTTTCAATGTGGAATATGTCAAGTGAATCAAACATGTTCGTTGGATTCGCGGATGGTTCTAGCCAACACATTCGGAGGCTTTCTTCTGCAGCATGGGTGATCTTCACACCTCAAGGCCAGTTGTTATCTTCTGGAGGTATCTTTTTAGGTGACGCCACCAACAATGTCGTTGAATATAGTGCAGTAATAGAAATCCCTCATGACGCTTTTTCACATGGTATCTCTTACCTCCGGGTCTACTTAGATGCACAATTGGTTTTGTCCCAGTTAAATGGGGTTTACCGCGTTTATGATCCTACTCTACATTGACGATTCCTTAGGGTACGTCTCTTAGAACGTTGTTTTGATTACATTACATATATCCATGTTCCTAGGATATTGAATCAAATTCCAGATACTATAGCTAATAAAGTGTTAGATTGGCATATTTCAGACACGTAAGAAAAAGCATACACATACACATGTAAAAAAAATTGTAAATAAATGTAACCCATAAGAAAAAAAAGNATTAGAGTACATAGGTGGGCACAAGCGCCTCAAAAAATAATGAGTCTGGTACATAACATGAGGCTTATGGCCTCAAAAATATACAAAGAGTGCCCTCGGCATGAAAATGGTCCACCCTAAGCTAAGCACGAGGCCTATTGGCCCAACCATAGTGGACTAAAACATTTTCCAAATGATGAAATAGTTGGACCCAGGTCCATGGCACCCCAACAACATGAGGCTGCATAGATGGTGGGAGAACCTCGATCTTGGCCATAGGCATAGTACTGGTGAGTGTGGTCAAGTTCTACTCCATTTGTCTCAAAAATATCTCAGCCTCTCCGGCTGGAGGTACTCCCGCTATTGTTGTTGGTCCGACGACTGCTGTTAGTAATGCCTCTGGTCGTGGATGGCACCTTCTCTGCGCAAAATCATTGGACGCACTGGTGCCACATCTGTTTATAATAGACACAAAGTTGTCAAGTACTCTGGTATACATAAAAATGATACATATAAAAAAAAACTAAAAAATTTAAAAATTTTAAAAGAAAATGTACCTAATTCTCCTCACTCTGCTCTGGGAGGTACGGGCATGTAAGGATCCCTGGAGAAGTTGATCCCAACATAGGGGTAGTCCTTTATAGCCAGAATCTGTCGAGACCGCCAATCAAAAAATGTATCATCAAAGGCCTCAATGGTCCTCCCAACCCCCTGTCATGGCAACAATGCTGCCCATCTGCACACTGCTGGGAAGGAGGCCACATGCCCCCGTACTGTCTCTCGTGGACTAATACTGGGTACCCTCTCAGAGAAGAAAGAGCACAGAATAGTCCCGAACCCAAATTTCTTGTTGTTCTACCCACGACACTTTGTGAGCTATCTCTTCATGCACTCTAGCATGGTTGTGCTCCAATCGAACACTCGTGCATTTAAGAATTGTACTGCGCAATGCATATGCGCCTCGGAGGCCTGATGTAAAGCCGCAAATCCAGTGATGCGCCCAATAAGTAAAACTATCACTTTTAGTGATAGGTTGGTGATTTTTTGGATTGGTACCTGGGAACCCACTTTATCTATTCTAGCCTCGTAGTGTTGCCCGATCAACATGGCAATTTTGTGAGGCCCATGGTGAAAAGCACGAAGGTTGACTGGTCCCCATCTCCTAGAGAGGCCAATCAAAAAATAAATATCTTAAGTCATTGGAGTCAGTGACTGTCCCTCGAGCATAAATGCCTCTGCATCTGGGTGCCAGTAATCCACTAAGGCATTCAACAGCCTGGTTTGTGCCCTCATGAGTGGACATAGGAATAATTTCCACAACCCTCATTGTTTTAATGCGGTGACAACAACAAGGTCTTCCTCGACTAGTATATCAATGTCCTCATTCTCCCTCTCTCTCCAATGGACATACATTCTGCAAAATGTCAAGTTCATAAGGGATTTAAATAATGCATTTTCATTTTTTTTTCATATGTTAGAGGGTGTACAAGGGTTGTACTGGACACAGTCGCGTATGTACACAGGAAAATTATTATTTGCCTACGTGCATACATGGGCTATGCTTAGACAACCCGCATACATGCAGGGCCGACCTTTTTAAAGGTGGGTGCCCCCACCAAAAGGAAAAACAAATGAAAAAAGAAAGAATGGAAATGCAGTATGAGCTAGTTTGTACTTACTTGGTTCAAGCAGAAGAGTGTTTAATCCACTGAAGCTCTCAGAATCAACTTCTTTTGCAAAGGGGTGTTTTTGGATTTTTGGTCAATTCTCAATTTGCAATGGTGATAATGAGTTGCCAGCTTCTATTTATAGAATGTTTTGGCACTTTTTGTCATTTTTTGACCCCCGTTGTCGTTTTTTCTGGCTTCAAAATCATGCAACATGGTTCTTGAGTTTCTCATTGGATGTTACGATTCACTTTACTTTTGGTTCGACGATATTTTTTGGAGTTGGGGCACTTGAAAGGTCCTTTGGTGAAAATTCATTTTTCCAACTTTGTGCATTTAAGTTAGGACTTCACCTCCACTTGTTGCACCTCGTTGTCCTTTTCTCTTTACCATAGGATCGAACACACCAAATTGTGACACAGAACTGTCATTGTTGATCTAGAAGTGTCATAAGCTCGGTGGTTTTTTAAGTGTCGTCGCTAATGACTATAGGCTCGGGATTCCTTTTAGTCTTGTCTTAATTACAAGTTTGAGCTTTCACATGTCTGATATATTATCACTCTTGGTCTCACCCTCGGGACTCCCAAAAAATGGGTCTTCTTTTAAGCCCCTTTTAGACCCTTTAAACATGAAAATATTGTCGAGTGATCTTATTGACCTCCAAGCTCGCCAAACTAAAATTTGAAGGCACGTTTTTCCAGTGATAGTTTACCCCTTTTTCGGCCTGGACAATCAATTGTATGAACAAAGGTATACTCTAGGAACTTCAGTTCGCCAAAAGATTATTCTCAGGTATAAGTTTAACCCTTTTTCGAGCCTGAGGGACTAAATTTATGAAAAAGGAACCCCCACAGAGTCCATAGTTAAGCTCTTTTCAGACTCCCTAGAATTGAAAAGATCGTCGAGTGATATTGTTTCTTCACACTCGTCAAATCGGTCCAGAAGAACATCCACTATGAAGTCCATAGTTAATCTCTTTTCAGACTCCTTAAAAGTGAAAGATTGCTAAGTGACCTTATTCTTTCACACTCATTAAATGGTTCAGAAAAACATCTACTGGAATGAGTTTACCCCTTTTTCCAGCCTTTAGATTAAGGAGGAAAAATGTACACCTTGGGAGATTCGTCTCACCGGGAGAGTTCTCATAAGTAGATTTTATACTTTTTTGGACTAAGAAGACTAAATCTAGAAAAAGGCAGTGAGTCCGTAGTTAAGCTCTTTTCAGTCTCCTTAAATTTGAAAAGATTTCCGAGTGATCTTATCTTTGTCACATTCATTAAAATGGTTTTGAAGAGATGTCTTTTCAGTGCTAATTTATCTATTTTTCGAGCCGACTAGACTATCTTCGAAAAGGGTACCCCAATGGAGTTTTCTTTTGAGCTTTTTCGAACTCTCTAAAAATGAAAAACCACCAATCTTACCTTCTCTGGGCTCGCTTAAAATTTCTTTGAAGGGAATTATCATTATGTCTTATTAATCATATTTTCATTCATGCTTATTTGGCCTAATGCTGACTCCATGTTGCTCTCAAATGAACCTTTGAAGCATGCCTTATATGCAATGTTAAGAACCAAATATCAATATAGCATAGAAAAACCTCAGAAAAAGTACTCAACACCTTGAAAAAGAGATAATTTTAGATAATAAGCCTCTTCAAGGGGGGAACCTCCTTTTACCCCACTTAAATGTTCAAGTACAAGATCATTCCAAATGAAAATGTCTCCTTGGTATATATAGGATACTAGGAGGTATAATTACAACTAATGGAATAAAGCCGACATAAATAAAATAACATTACTAATGTAATATGCCCCAATTAAGGGGTAATGAGCCAATATCACTTGTATCACTTTTCCTCTACGTCTTGACACCTTGACCCATGGAGGAATTTTCCCGAGTGTCCTTTCCCTGTACATGTCTCCTTACTCTGAGCATTAGTGTGTTCCTTGCGCTTAGAACTAGTATGCTTGCGACACTCGTTCCTCCTTTGTAATGTAGCATTCTTTTATTCTTTTTCAAGCTTTCAAAATATTGAAAAAAAACAAAAAAAATCAAATGTACCCCAAAAAGCGGATGGGAAAAGTATTTTCTTTTTATCGCAACACAATGAGTCGCCCTTGGACAAAGCACATCCTTCCGTTTGTTCGTCAAGATTTGGGATTTAATATGACCTTAGGAGGTTGTTCTCGTAACATAGAGTTGTGTCCTCCTCCATTTGGTTATCCTTCCAAACACATGGAGAGTTTTCATTGACTCCTACATCGTGAACTTAGGTCAATGTCATGTTGCCTGAGTCTAATCATCAGTCGTTCTATTGTCCAAGGGAAATTTTACCCAACTTGAGTTGGCCTTTCTACAGTTTGTTCCTTGACCTCATGCCCGACCATTCCCATAAGTCCAACCAAGTTTTTGTTCGAAATCAATGAAGTTCCATGCCTGATCACCGAGATCCTCTTTTATGTTCCCCGACGAGCCATCGAAGACCCTTGGGTAGTGAAGTTGTACACTCATATTACACTCCTACCCGAGTTTTGAATATATTGAAGTTGTTTCTCAAGCTCTGAAGGCCTCATCTCCAGCCATCAGGCGTCATTGGCTTCTTGAAGATGGATACTATACATGTGTATATTTGATTTTGAGATGTAGATCCAATGTGTATTCCTTGCAGCTTCACTTTATATAGTTATATGATATGGATATGCGGTGTATTTTATTGGAAACCATGATTTATTTCATCCCGAACATGGGTATTCCCACCTCGATGAGACAATTGTTATTTTGTAGATGGCACCTCCCTAACTCTAGTCTCGGGCTCACTCGCTTCGTACATTGGTAAAGATTTGTAATGTATTTTGGTCATCAGATTCTCTCCTGACCTCACACATTAGGGGGAATCTATTATAATCCTAAATTTCACCACACATGCAGACCTGGAATCACGCCATCTTACTTACTATTTTTGCCAAGCCAATATAGAACAACTCTTCTTAAAAACACTATTTTTGAAGATGTACGCACCATGAACCACTACTTCCCGTATATGTATGTTAGCTGCACCACTACTGGTTGTGTACATTCGCTAGCTACACCATTACAACCTGCGTATACCCACAAAAGTTGCAAAAAAATAAAAATTTGCAAGGGATTCGTTGAGATTACAGGCTATTGGGTAGTTTCCCAACCAATTGACCAGCTATAGCCCGTCACCCAACCAAATAACCATATTTTTGTCATATAAAAAGAGGTGTTTGGGTCTCATTCCAGGGAGAAATATAGAAACAATGAAACTCTATCCATTTTGCTTTCCACCCTTGCCCCAAGAATTTGCAGCCACATTGTGAGTTTTGAGCCAGAATTCCCTATTCTTGCCTTTTTTCGCATCCATAAGCCTATGCCCATTCTCTAGAGAGAAGTGTGAGAGAAGAAGGATGTATGGAATCAATTGGATCTTGGTGAAGAGGATCCCAGGACCAGGTTCAAGGAGCATTCGTCGATCTCATTTTGTAAGTGACTTTGTGAGATTAATATAAAGAAGTACTTTTTTTGTCCCGCCATATGATGTGTTCAATCTTCATGTTTGATTTACATTTTGTTATGACATCTAACCCACTAATCCATATATAAGATGCATGTTCTTAGTTTCTTGTTTGTCTTTTGGTGAATGAATGTCAGCCTTGGGAGGAGATTTGCAGTCGAGAAGTGACCAAACGCATAGGGATCCACACCGGACGCAGAGTTTAAGGTAAGACTACCAGATCCCTATACTTTGTACTTTATGCATGAATGTGGGGTGTTTTCGGGATAGTTGTTAAAAGTAGGATACTTTAGACAGTTAGCTCTGTCTTCACTTTAGAACCTTAGTGTAGTCCATAGGGTTTTTTTCCCACTATAGCAATAACTTAGTTGGATGTTGGGTATGTTACAGTATGTTCTGTAGAAAGAACAAAATAATTCTCTGGAGTAGCCTGGCCCGACATGGGTGGTCGGGGATGTTACAATATGGTATCAAAGATTCAATTTTCAACATTGATCCTAGATGGGCCGAGCAAGTTGAGTTGAAGCAAAATTTCACAGAGGATTGATTTCGAAGTGGCTAAATTTCAAGTTATAGAGTGTCCATGGTAAAATTTAGAAGCAATGATGGGGAATTGGGAAACATCCACAATTTCTGTTGTTAAATTCATGGGAAAATTGAGAAATTTGGCCAAGTGGTGAGATATTCCTGATTTAATATCTGATGTAGAAAAATTCAGACCTAGAATGGGTCGAATTTGAAGTTACAGTGAAGCCACGACAAATGGAGCGAATTTAGTAATTAAAATTCTCAATTCGTGAATTGAGTTTGGGAAAAAATTGTTCCAGAAATGTCAACCCACAACGATTTTTTGTTATAGAGGTTGAATTGGTGTTATCAGGTTGAAATTGAGAAAATTTCATAGTTGCATAATGTCTATCGTAAATTGGGGAAAAAGTTAGAAAAAAGCCCCAATTTCTGCAACAGAATTCACGAGGAATTGATGTGCATAAAAATGAATGTGTGTGGGTGCGCACACTAAAAATGCATGTTGCGCAGTAAAAATCTTGTGATATGTAAAAATTGGACACTGCGCGGAAAAATGTTGGCATGCATGCAAGCACGCTAAAATTTGGTGCTGCGTGGAAAAATATTGATGTGCGGGTGTGCGCACCAAATTTTGGCACTGCGCTGAAAAATATTGGTGTGCCGATGCACACACTAAATTTTGGTGCCGCATAGAAAAATGTTGGTGTGTAGGTGCATACGCTAAATTTTGGTGCCATGCAGAAAAACGTTGGCATGTGGGAGTGCGTGCTAAATTTAGCATTGTGCGATGTGCATATGCATAATAAGGTGCACGCGCTGTGCACACACATAATAATGGTGTGTATGGTGTGCACGGTATTGGCAGAGCACAGAGGAGTTTGATTGGTGCACATGCAATGTGGGTATATGTTGTCGCGCGACGGTTTAGTTAATAGTGCATGTAGAGTATTGGTGCAGGGTGGGGGCGTACTAAAATTTGGCATGGTGCAACACGTAGAGTTAAATGTGCGTGGAATATCAACGTGTGATACAAAAATTGTGCACAACAGGTAATAGTGCAAGAACAAAAAAAAATTGCACTGGATAAAGGTGTACAACACAAAAGTAGTGCGCGTCAGGTATGGACACGCGAGAGAAGTGATGCACAGTGGTTATAGGTGTGCGGAGCATGAATTACCTTGTGGTGTTGTTGTGCATGCTAAATAAGGGCGTACAGGTTGAAATTTTTGCGTGTGAAGTTTTCTGGAGGGTGGACAACAAAAAAAAACCAACCATTTTCTACGACATTTTATATCATTTGAACATCATCTTTTTGCAGCACATTTTTGAGGCCCTTAAGAGCGTTTTTAGCAATGCAAAAACCAAAAGAACAAATTATACCAAGGTTCACTGTTTCTCTGTAGCTCAAATAAAACAAATCAGAGAGATCTTTCTAATGGTGTAAACTGTTCATCAAACTAAGATTTTATGAGAAAGTTACAACACAAACAGTGCACGGTAAATTTTAAGACCCAATTAACTTCAAAGAGCCATAACTTTCTGCTCTGAAATCATATTGAGGTGTAGGAATAGTCAATGGAAAGATATTGAACCATAGAAGACATTCCAAGAGATTAATTAAATTTTAGCCAACCAAACTCCTAGTTCAGTTGTGCCCCCTGCTCAAATGTCAAATGTACACAACATGCAATTGACGAACCCAAAGGCCAACGAGCAGGCCAACCCAATTGAATATATGTTTCAGGAAAGGATGTCAATTTTACTCAACGTGTGTGGAGGATCCAAAAAAGACAAAAGGGAAAATTCTTGAATATTGTTTGGTATTACAAGAGTTTGAAGATGTATTCCAAGAAAGACTAGTATTGCCACCCAAGAGAGAGACATATTTCTCTGTTGATTTAGTACCAAGAGTTGCCTCGGTATCAAAAACGCCTTACAGAATGAGTAAACTATAATTAAAATAATTACAAATGAAGATGGAATAATTGTTGAAGAAATGATACATACTCCCAAGTGTTTCACCTTGGGGAGCACCAGTACTCTTTGCCAAAAATAAGGATGGAACATTGAGGTTGTGTATTGACCATAAGCAGTGTAATAAAGACACTATGAAGAAAAAATACCCTCTACCTAGAATTGATGACCTCTTTGAATAGATACAAGGAAAACAGGTATTTTCAAAGATAGACTTGAGATTAGGATACTACCAAGTAAGAATCAAAGAAGGAGACATTAGTAAGACATAATTTAGAACCAAGTATGGACATTATGAATTTGTAGTGATGCAATTTGGAATAACCAATGCACCAATTGTCTTTATGTTCTTAATGAATGGCATATTAAAAAATTACCTAGATAAGTTTGTCACTGTGTTCTTGGATGACACACTTATTTATTCTAATTTTGAGGAAGAGCATGAACATCACTTGAGGTTGGTGTTGCAAGTGCTGAGGGAACATCAATTTTATTCCAATCTTAGTGAGTGTTATTTTTACCAAGAACAGATCTATTATTTGGGAAACATTATTTCAAAAGAAGGTATATAAGTAGATCCAGACAAGATTGAATCCATTAGAGGATGGATAGCACCAAGGAATGTTTCAAAAATCATATCTTTCATGGGATCAACTGGATTTTACAAGATATTTATAGAATGATTCTCTAAAATTATTCATCCCATAACTTGTTTACAAAAGAATGGAATTAAATTTCAATGGACAACAAAGTGTGAAGATAACTTTAACTTGGTGAAATAATTAATTACTAGTGCACCTATTTTGAATATTGTTGACCCAAATGATATTTTTTTGGTATGTAAAGATGCATAAAAGGAAGGCCTTGGTGGAGTCCTCACTCAAAATGGACATGTCATTAGTTATGAGTCCATAAATCTTAAATAAAATGAGAGGAATTATTAACACATGATTTGGAGTTGGCTACCATAGTTCATGCATTGACTATGTGGAGTCATTATCTCAGGGGAAATAGATTTTAAATAAGGACATAAATATCTCTTTGAACAACCAACTTTGAATTCTAGGAAGAAAAGATGGAATAAATTTTTAAGTGAGTATGAATTTGACATCAAACATATAAAAGGAAAAGAAAATATTTTTTTGATGCACTCAGTAGAAGAGTACATAGCATGCATACTACAACCATTAGTATGCATTAGTTAGATTTGAAGAGAATAATTTTAGATATTGTTGTTATAGATCAACATTACCTATAGGTAAAATAAAGTTCACAACAGGAAAATGTACAACAAAAAATTAAAGAGAATGATATTAAGGAAGATGTATTACTTATGCATGATAAGAATACAATTTGTGTTCCTACTTCTGAAGAAATTAGGAATTTGGTATTAAAATAAATGCATAATGTTCCATGTGACGAACATCTCGGTTACTAGAAAATAATTGCAGTGGTAAGAGGCCAATTCTTTTGGCTTGGAATGAAGGGGGATGTTGTTGATTACAATGAGAGATGTATGGAATGTCCGAGAGTGAAATCTGAGAATAGATACCCAGTAGGTTTTGTACAATGATTTCCAATTCTAGAGAAGAAATGGGAAATGGTAACCATCGATTTTATTATTAAGTTTCTCGGGACAATAAGGAAACATGATTCCATAATGATAGTTGTGGATAAATTGACAAAGGTTGTTAATTTTTTTCTTGTAAAGATGACTCATACAACAATTGATATTGCATAAATTTACATGAAGGAAATTTCTAGGTTGAATACACTACCTCTTGTGCACTGAAATCTGATGGCGGTACATCAGTTGGTCGGCGCAATTCCATAGGGAATCCAACGAAACATGGTTATCAATTTCATTGATGTAATAGGGTCAGATATCCTATGAACACATTTACATCGGATATCCAAAACAATGTCATCGGTTTTATCGACAATCCTAAGTACCAAAACCTTATTGAAATCAACCATTATTTCCGACAGATACGCATCAGAAGTCTGATGTAACTACATGTAGATAATATGATGGAGGTTCCATATCACTGACAGATATGTCTGTTAGAATTTCTATTGGATATTCAACAAACATGGTCATAGAATAACCAATGAACGAACAATATATCTGATGGAGGTGCCAAACCTCCTATGGATATGCATGTCAGATCATTCATCAGATAATTGACACACAATTTTTTTGAATATTCGATGACCGAACAATATATCCGATAGAGTTTCCATACCTCCGACAGATATTCCTATCAAACAATTCGTCTAATATCCGACAAACCTGTGTATGTTAAAAAAATGAAATTAATGGCATGTGGTTGATCTTGATCCTGTGGTGGATATATGGAGTTGACCCTTTGATTAAAAGATTCCAATTGTAGAGACTAATTTATATATCTAATAAGACTGTGATCAAAGTATCCTATTATAGACACCCATTATAAAAATTGAAGATATTCTTCTAGGAAGGCCTCTAAAATGTAAAAGGGATTGATACTTTTATCCACAGAGGCCTCACCCATTCTCATGTTTATCCAATTCACAGAAATTTTAGAATACATAATGTTTAGTAGGCCTATGAGCTCAAGCTTAGTAATAAATAATTCAGCTAAAGGATCCACCTAGGTTGTCAGCCTCCATATCTCTAAGGCTCCCAAATACAAATTAAGGTCACTGCTAAGAACCAATAATCTATTATGAATCCAAATGTTTTGAAGGAGTGCTTGTTAAGAACCAAATATCAAGATAGCATGGAAAAACCTCAGAATAAGTACTCAACGCCTTAAAAAATATAGAATTTCAGATAATAAGCCTCTTCGAGGGGGAAACCTCCTTATACACCACATAATTGTCCAAATAGAAGATGATTCCAAATGAAACTATCTCCTTGGTATATATAGGAGACCAGGAGGTACAATTACAACTAAAACACCCAAGCCGACATAAATAAAATAACATTACTAATGTAATATGCCCTAATTAAGAGGTAATGTTCCCTATTTAGGGCTTAACATGCCCCTCCCCTTGAGACAAGTTTTTTCTACAACGCTTGAGTAATTATGGATGCTTTTGTATACAATAATCATCTTCACAAGTGGAATCTTCAGTAGGTAGTTTCCTCCACTTAATGATATACTTTGAAATGGATCTATTCCTCAGCTGGCGAATTCTTGTGTCAGTGATGGCTTCAAGCTTCAATATGATTTTTCCTTCCTCGTCAAGTTCTGAAAATATAGTTTGAACTGAGATCTTGTCACCTATAACCTTTTTTAAGCACGAAACATGGAAAACTGGGTGTACTCGTGAGGATGCAGGAAACTCCAATTTGTATGCCATAGTGCCAATCTTTTGCAATACCTTATAAGGTCCATAGTACTTTGGTGATAGTTTATTATCCTTATTAGCTTCCTTGAGGGACATCTATTTGTATGGATGTAGTCTTAAAAACACCCAATCCCCTACTTCAAAACTTATTTCACTACGATCCTGATATGCTTGTTGTTTCATGCGATTATGTGCCATGGTCAAGTTGTCCTTTAAGATTTGGAGAACTTGTTGTTGATGCTCGATGTGATATTCCATTTATTGAACCTTAGATTTTTCTTTTAGATAAGAAGTGATGGAAGGAGGGTGGTATCCATAGAGTGCCATAAATAGTTTCATTTTGGTTGCAGTATGAAAGGAAGTGTTACACCACCATTCTGCCAAGGGTAACCATTTGAAACATTGTGTTTGTTTATCAGAGAAAAGCAATGAAGGTAGCCTTCCAGACATTTTTTCACTATCTCGGTTTGTCCATGAGATTGAGGATGATAGGATGAGCAATGAGCCAATTGAGTACCCAAACAAGAAAATAATTCTGTCCAAAAATGTCCAGTGAAGATAGGATCCCTGTCACTTACAATAATCTTTGGGATTCCATGTAGTTTTTGAGATGTCTGCATGAATATGGTATTAAATGTATTGGATTTGAAGAGATGAGAGAGTGCACAAAAGTGTGTGTACTTGGTCATTCTATCAACAATCACCATGATGACACTCTTTCCTTCAGACTTTGGTAACCATGTGATGAAATCTATGGAAACCTCCTCCCAGCGCTCACTTGGGATGGCTAATGGTTGTAAAAGACATGGGTTCTTAATTGTTTCCACGTTATTTTGTTGGAAAACCAAACATTCAGCTACAAAGATTTGAACATCAGTTTTAAGGCCATGCCAAAAAAATTCCTCCTTGACCCTATGGTAGGTTTTCAAAAATCTCAAGTGCCCTCCTACTGAAGAGGTGTGCAATTCCAATAGTACCTTTTGTTTGAGTTGGGAGTTATTACATAAATATAAGTGATCTTTGTACCATAGTGAATCATTTTTCTATGTAAATGTATCTGATGCACTGGAATCATGTTGCAACCTTTGAATGAGACTCCACACATTTTCATCATTCTTCCATTCATCCCTCGCTTATATTATCAAATTAGGTTGGATGATCGAGATAGCACAAAGAAAGGCCTCAACATCTTCATCCTTTCTTCAGAGTGCATCTGCCACAACATTTTTCTTTCCTTTTTTATAGATGATTTCAAAATCATACCCCAATATCTTGGTCACCCATTTTTGTTGTTCTTCTGAAGATAGTATTTGTTCCAAGAAGTATTTAAGGCTATCATGATCTATTTTGACCTTGAAGTGCCTACCTATTAGGTAAGGGCTACATTTCTTCAATGCATGTAGTATTTCCATCATTTCCTTCTCATAGATGGGTTTGTGTAAGTCCTTTCCCTTGAGTGGCCAAATTTCAAAAGCTAGGGGCCTTCCTTCTTGCATTAGGACAACACCAATGCCATTTCCCAAGGCATCACATTCCACAATAAAGGTTTTTGTCAAGTCTGGTGTGGTCAAGATAGGATGTTTTCACATCACCTCTTTAAGTTGTTCAAAATATTTAGTTGCCTCTGGAGTCCCTGAAAATGCATCCTTCTTAGTTAGTGTCATTAAAGGTGTTTCTATTCTCCCATAGTTTCTAACAAACTTGCGGTAGTAACCTTTCAAACCCAAAAATCCTCTAAGTTTCTTCAATGTTTTGGGAATCGGCCAATCCATCATAGCCTTAATATTTTTAGGGTATACCTTGACACCTTCATGAGATAAAATATGACCAAAATATTCTATCTCCTTCACCCCAAAGAAACATTTGGACGGTTTGGCATATAGTTGTTTCTCCTTTAGTAGTTGTAGCACCTTGTCAACATGTCGCACATGATCCTCCCAAGACTTGCTATATATTAGTATATCATCAAAAAATACTAACAAAAATTTTCGAAGGAAGGGATTGAAAATGGAATCATCAACCCTTGGAATGTGGAAGGTGCATTTGTAAGGCCAAAAGGCATGACCAAAAATTCATAATGGCCTTCATGAGTTTGGAATGTTGTTTTTGGGATATCTTCTTCCTTCATTCTAATTTGATGATACCCTGAATGAATATCCAAATTTGTGAAATAGATTACTCCATGTAGTTCATCTAACAATTCATCAATGACCGGAATGAGAAACTTATCTTTAATAGTGATCTTGTTGAGCTCACTATAATCTGGACACATATGCCATGAGAAATCTTTCTTGAATACCATTACCACTGGTGCAGAGTAAGAACTTTGGCTAGGTCTAATAATGCACACCTCTAACATTTCTTCAACCATACGCTCAATTTCACTCTGCTAGGCATAAAGGTATATGTATGGTCTGATGTTAGGAGCGACACTCCAATGAATTAGGTGAATATCATGTTCATGATTTCGAGTGGGCATAAGACCTTTGGGAATATCTTCAAATACTTTGGAATGATTATCAATGATCCCTTGGAGATCTAGGGGAATAGATGGCTTAGATGTTTGAAAATCTAGTGATCATAGTTTTGCAATTACACCTTGATGCCCCTTTTTCAATAATTTTTTCATGCCATTAGAGATTACCACCTTACTGGGTTTCCCTGTGATACCTCTTAACTCAAATTATTTTCCTTCCAATGAAAATTTCATGAAAATTTCTTGAAAACTAAAATCCATTGTTCTTAATGATTTTAACCATTAGATTCCTAGTACAACATCAACACCACCCATGGGTATAGAAATCATTGGACTATTCATTACATATTCCCCCATAGCAATATTGATCTTATTACATTTTCCTGAGCAATTGATAGTTCCTCCATCTGCATTCATTACTTGAAATTCTAGTGTTGGATATACAAAGCAATTGAGATCTTTGGCTAATGTATAGTGAATGAAATTATGAGTATTAATGGGATCAATTAGGACTATTACCTTTTTCTTTTTGATATATCCTTTGATATTGAGGGTTTGAGGAGTTCTAATTACAGCCAATGCATTACACAATATTGTGGGAGTCAAATCTTTAGAAGAAATTGTGTCTACATTTTCATCTTGAGATGTTCCTTGTTCTTCTTCACAATCTATGTAGAATAATTTCTTCCCACCACACTTATGTCCCTTACTATACTTATGTCACAATTAAAGCATAAACCTTTTTATTTTCTTTCCTCCAATTGTTGAGGTGTCAACCTTGTAGGTTGAGGTGTTTTAGAATAAGGAACATTATTCTCTTGATAGATGTTAGGTGTGGTCCTTCTAGTAGCCATAGCCATATTTTTACTTTCAACATTTCTTCCCACCCTAAATGCATTCTCCAATGATTTTGGTTCTCAAAGGCGAACCTCATGTTGAATTTTATCCCTTAAAGTTCCTATGAATACATCAATCAAGTGCTCATATGGAACATATGTTACCTTAATATTCAATCTTTGGAAATTCTCAATATGCTTTGTAACTGAACCCTTTTTCTTGAGATTTATCAATTGGCTAAAGAAGGTATTTCTCCTTGTATCCTCATAGTGTGCTATCATTTCTTCCATGAAAATTGTCCAAGTGATGAGTGATTTGCGAGAACAAATCCATTGATACCATACAAATTGATTGGGTTCTAAATATAAAGAAGAAATTCCTACCTTTTGTGTATGTGGCACATTATGTAGATCAAAGAATTGCTCCATATGAAGTATCCATGTGATTGGGTCCTTTCCATCAATCTTCCTCATATTGATCTTAGGAATGTGGTTGGTCTTCAACCCAAAGTTGGAGTTTCTCCATTCTTGACTCATCTTCTTGGTTTTCTCATCATAAATTTCATGGGATACATTTTCAGTTTCAGGTGTCCTCTTTATTAGGAAAATTTTCAATCCTTCCATGATATCCCTTTTTAAACCATCCATCTTAGTATCCATTATTGCCTCCAATTTAGCTTCAGTTGAATCCATCGTCCCTTGTAGTTCATCTTTTGTCATTGTCTTCCTTTGTAATTCATTTATGTCCCTACGCATTTCTTCACCTTCATCAAGAGTCCAAGTAGGACTGTTTGGAGGCTTATTTGGTGTAGAATTTCCCTTTTTTGGTGGCATGTTGTCCAAGTATCACTTTTAAACCTTGATTTTGAGGTGGTTATGCTAGACAATATTTCTTCTGCTGTGTCTCCAAACTTTCATCCCTTCTGGGTATAATTTTTTTTTTTTTTGTAGTTCTCTAATATTTCGTTTCTACAATGCCATAGGTCTGATCAAAATAGGATGTGCCAAGTGGAATTTACGGTAACTTCCCCACAACTTGTTAATTTTTTTCCTTTTGAGGATATCTCAATTGTATAGCGTTCCCCACAAAAACTGCTTGATATGAAATTCTGAAACTTGTACCAGAAATACTAAGGATTGTCCATTATTCAATGCAACCAGTCTCACTCAATTTGGATACTCTAGGAAGAAGTTATGTTTTTTTTACTCAGAACTCCTGCTTGAGACTAGTCAATAGGACTAGTCAAATACATTATCTTCCACAGGGTGTGTTGGGCCTGAGATATGATCATTTTCATGATGGTTATTATACACTTTTGCCATATGTATATATGTGTTTTTCATCTTTTTGAAGTATCTTTTTGGATAATTTGATGATAAAATGGTATGATCGGCATAAGGTACGTGTAATTCATGTTTAATGATTAAATCAAGTGTAATTCATCATGTTCTATGATTTCCAAGAGTTAATTCATGTTTTTTTGGTGTTACAGGGCAGAATCACAAGGTGATTTTCCATCCAGCACTTCGTCCAGTACTTCATCCGGCTCTATTATAGGAAACAAACTTAAACATTAATTTTTGGGAGGATGAAGTGGAATCTGAAAAATACGGCACATGGGTTTTGTGTGCAGTATGCCCAATTAGGTCCTACGCACACTGTTTCCTAAAATTGTGAATGGATTAATAGCAGTTCATGGTTCTCAGTTCCGACACTTGATCTGACACTCGTTCCAACACTCATTCCGGCACTCGATCCAGCACTCGTTCCGACACCCAGTATTGCACAAAAATGGAAGGCAAGTTGGCGGTTATGGCATTGGCAGCCAATGATGGACAAATCGGGCACATGGGTTTTCTTCATGATCGCCCCCTCCAGCTACTAAGCTCAAGACAACTTGATTTCAGTTGTCCAAAGAAGTCGATTGTTGGCTCACTCAGTTTTGGCAGTTAGGGCACCATTAATGAAATTTACCAATTTTAGAAGCGGTTCGAACTTCCTGTGGTCGACCACTTGGTCTGTAAATCTTATAAATACCACCGTGGTGGTCATACAATAGCTAAGGAGTAGTAGACAAAGTAGAGGATAGATATAAAAATGTTTTCTTTTGTTTTTGCATTTTTCAATTGCCATAATTGTATAAGACTGTTTTTTTCAAGTTTTAATGGTGAAATCATTTTGATGAGCTCGTGGTGTGCATTTGAGAGGTGACCACGACTTGTTGGGGGGCCCACTAGCAGTCTGGTAACTGTTCTCCATGTTATTTATGCATTTCATAGCTTAGATGTCTCTTTATTTCCTGTACATGAATTGTTCTTTCATTTATTTAATTTGTTGTTGTAGTTTAACTATTTTAATTCTCTTTTGCAGGTTAGTATGGAGGCTTTTTGTTAATATGCATTGATTTTATAATTAGGAACGAGTTTTCAAACTCATACACTAACCCCACATGCATTTACATGTTAGATTATGCTTTGATTTATGATTGTAGAATCTAGTTTAAAACAGAGTTTGAAATAGAATAGAACATAAATTTGAGTTTATGTTTTCTTTAATGAGGTTTCGGTGGATGGATAGTCATTAGTGTTTAGTTTTCAATTCTAGTTTGTTGATCTAGTTTCCATTTAGTTTTATTTATTTAATTCGTCATTTAGTTGCTTATTTGCGTTCTTGTCATATGCTGAAATAGTCTTTAAATTATGTTTATGAGTATTTTTCCTTTTTACAATTTGAATTATTAAGATAGAACTAGTTTAGTTTATGTTATGCAATTTCTTTCTTAGACTTAGATTGCAATTTCAAGTTGTAGTTAATGATTGAATTTACTATAGCATAAGTTTGTTTATATTAGTGTAGAATGCATTTGAATTTCATAGATTAAAAAATAGTTTCTTGTTTTCATAGAAGAGATAGTTTCCTTTATTGGTTTCAATAGAATAGATTTCCTTTCATGCATTGCATTGAGCATTTAGATTTCCTTTCATGCATTAGAAATAGTTTTTCATTAGGCATTTAGTTCACTTGCCTCTTAGGCTAGACAATTGTTCAATGAGAATTTTTGCTTGCAGTAGTTAGTTGCCTTTGCTTATTTGTCTTTTGTTTTCGTATGTTAGTTAGTTGCCTTTGCTTACTTGTCTTTTTCTTTAGTAGGTTAGTTCGGTGTCTTTGCTTATTTTTCTATTTTCTTTAATAGGTTAGATAGGTGCTTTTTCTTACTTGCTTATTTATTTTCTTTCATAGGGTAGTTGCTCATTGGATGTAGGTTGGAAAGTTAAAGAAGTTTGTTTTTTTCATTTTCTTATTATGCTTAGTGGTTTTTTTTTGCTTATTGTTGAATGAGTTTGCTTTACATAGGGTTTTACTTTCTTTCTTAGGAACCATCCATTGATCCTTGGCCCAAAAGTACTTAGGTTACCTATTTTCATTTTGCTTAGTAGGGTTTACTCATTAGATAGGTTTGCTTGAGTAGATTAGCCTTAGATAGTTGCTTTCCTTAGTTAGACTATACTCCTACCAACCTTTTACCTTTGGCATATATTTTTCTACAACTCTAAGTTTACTGACCCCGGGTTGACAATTTAATTGAGGGTAGTTTAGTGTATTTTTTAGTACATATAAATCACCTAATAGGGTGTATCTATAAATATAAGATGAACTAGAAGATTAAATTGTTATCCCAGATAACTTAATAATTTCTATGGATAACCTCTGAATTTCAGGGTCTGAAACGTTACATCAAAATGTTTATAGTGAAAATTCTTCAATGACTAAATTCAGGATGATTCCAGAACATTATATTACACAGGTTGTATCTCCGAAAGTATAAGGCCTCGAGAGATGAAATTTTAACCCAATGTACCTTGATCTGTATACTAAATATCCTCCAAGGGGTTCCTTCTGAAACTTCGTAGAAAACAAATTATAGCAAAAATTCCAAGGTGTCTCAGATGTAGCAGCAAAACCACAAGACCTTGAGCTCTGATACCAAATGTTAAGAACCAAATATAAACATAGCATCGAAAAACCTAAGAATAAGTACTCAACACCTTGAAACATATAAAATTTCAAATAATAAGCCTCTTTGAGTGGGAAACCTCCTTATACACCACATAAATATGCAAATACAAGATGATTCCAAATGAAACTATATCCTTGGTATATATAGGAGACTAGGAGGTACAATTACAACTAAAACACCCAAGCCGACATAAATAAAATAACATTACTAATGTAATATTCCCTAATTAAGGGGTAATGTACCCTGTTTAGGGCTTGACAATGCTTCCCAATACTCTTGTTAGTCTAAATAGGGGACATAAATATTAAGGAAGGTGATTTCCTTTTCCATTTCCAAAGAGTATGGAAACACCCCAAGTATTAAAGTAAAATCCCGATAGTTATATAGAGAGAAGGAGTCATATTTTTGGAAAATGGTTGACTTTGGTAAAATATCAAACCTCTTTTTGAATTATGCATAGTCACACCTTTGTATAAAGAAGGAGACTAACAATACGGTCTTGTACTAACAGACTATAAGTGCCATTTGGATGCCTTAAGACATCTATATTTCCTCCTCATACCATGTCCATGTTTATTGTATGGAGACCTTATTGTGCCACTCCCACGACCTCATGAATTTTTCTTCCTTATAAGAATCCAAATTGCTTTGGGAAAATCTATTTTGAGAGATTTCCTTTTAGTCTATGAGAAATTATTTTGTAGATGAAGTTACATAATGAAACATGTTTAACTGTGTTGAATTTTGTGGGGTTGTAAGTCTTTGGAATTAAGGTGATAACGTATGAGTTTAAATATGTCAATGTTTTACTTGTGGAGAAAGAGAACTCAACAAATTTTAGAATTCATTCTTCAATGAAGTCATAACAACCTAGGAATAATTATATTGGGAGACCACTAGGTCTAGGGATTTTATCTTTTTGGAAACTCTAGAAAGTTTGAAGGAGTTCTTTCTTACTGACTTCAACAATTAAAATATGATTATCCTCCCATACTACTTTGATAACTACTACAATGGTGGCTCTCAATTCCTTTTAGAAAAGTGAATTGAAGTAATTCACACCTTCAACTTGTAGTATTATGTTGTCATTGATGTCAAGCATTTTCATAGTAATTTGCTTATATCATTGATGTATTTATTGTTGGATCATGTGTTCATGGATGTAATTAATGTTAGAGGTTTGATTTCATGAGGTGTCATAGTGATGTGTTGTCATTAATGTAAAGATTGAACATTGTTGTATTATTGTATCATTGATGTCTTGTCATGATTGATAGGAAGTACCAAATGGATGAACTCCAAAGTGGTCTCCTTATGATGAAATCCCTCATAGGAAGACGCTTTGCAATGTCCAAAGGGTTAAGTGGTTTGGTAGCCATGGTAGTGTATATTTTGATTGCGGAATAATGTAATGAATATCAATGAATTTGCAAGTGAGACAATTCTAGATGGATAGTTCTCGTCATTCCATTTCCAATGATATGTGGAACATTCCATAACTCCTCATGGTTAGAGACTTATGTCCATGTGAAGTTGGAGAACCCTCATGACTTATCTAGAAACCCCTAGAAGGTCAAAGAAGTCAAATTATTCTAGAAGCTCCTAGAATAAGTTGACCAGTCAAAGTGGTTAGTCATGGGTTAAGTGGTCGCAACAAGAAAACAATTAAAAATAAATTAGTTGCAACTAGAAGTGGAGATTTTACTATTTGTAGTAAAGTGGTTGTAAGTGGAAAATGTGGTTAGAAGTGGGTTATCCCCAAAAGAATGAAGTTGTTTATATGATAACCCCTAGAAGAAGATACTTGGAGAAGTATAAATAAGAGAGAAAGGGCCTCTTATGAAGAGAATATCTTGAGAATATTGAAGATCTATTTTTTGTGAAAGATTTTTTGCAGGTACTCATGGATGCATCAGAAGTTATGTAAGTCTAAGGTTTAATGGTGAAAGTTTCGAAGGTTTAGAAAACCCTAGTTTTCTGAAGATGTACGTGGGTTGCAGTGGGCCATGACATATACATATGTGGGTTGAATAAGTGCAGGACACGTATAATCGAAAATGACAAGATAATATTGATTAGATGTTAGTGCCAGGTTTCTAAAGTATGAAGCAAGTTCCCAGGGTATCATTCTATAGGTTCAGGTATATATAAAAAAAATTGGTATGATTATATGTTGTATTGATGCTTAGATTCACTCATGGTATGGTGAATTCTTGAAGAATTCTTTGTATGGTTTTTTTGTGATCCTGTTATGGTATATGTTGGTTGGTTGATTAAGTGAGAAACACTCTCGTGTTTGATATAACTATGATATGATTAAGGGATATCTATATTCTATGATGATGTATGCATGAGAGACATGCCTATGATTATTTTTATGGTTGTTATGATGTTTGGATATGGTAGATGTTGGATGGTTGGTTGAGTGGTTCTGTTCTGATATAGTTGAGGGATATCTATGTTGTGTGATGGTGTATGCATGAGGAACATGAATAGGTGTTGGATGGTCTATATTTTTTTTATTGATGATGGTACAAGTTGGGAAGTGACAGGATAGTTGTAGTGACAGGTTACAGATGTATGTGATAGAGGCAACAAGGATCTGAAGGATAGAAGTTGTGAAGTTTCATAAACCCTATCTTTCTTAAGGTGTACATGTTGATGGGGCCTAAATCCCTTTAATTCAACAGTAGGAACCAAACCCGCCACCAAGGCCCAATTAGACTCTGTAGCGTTTAATAGTGGAATGGTTCTCCATATATTGCGATCCATCCAATTAATTGATGGGATTTATGTTTTCTCGTGAAGGCCTCTCCTTCAGTTCAGACAATCTCTCTTTTTGTATTTTCTCTTAGGTGGGATTGATATAATATGTAAAGCTGGTATAAACCAACTAGGCAACAAAATGGGAACAAACTTTAACTACTAGAGAAGAGGTTGGGATTGGGATAACCCTTACACCCTAGCATGCAGACAATGATCATATACCACAGGCCTAGTACTAATGCATTAACCATGTGAATATTCCAATTACTATCTGAGATACAAATTATCTGAAGAAAACACGCATGTGATAAACAATGGTAAGAAAAATAATTCACTCAACTCTAATCATCAATCACATAATAACACAAAGATTTATTTTCATCATTAAAGAAAGAACTGTAAAACATTGCATCATATACTTATCAATAGATTTAAAATCTCTTACTCATTACTGCATCCATTCATGAGACGTAATAGGAAATATTTCTTCTTCACATCCAATAATACATGCATTTGAGGAAAAAATAAACCTGTCTCTGGTCTAGAAGTATTTCTCAATTAAAGGTAGCTCCAAAATAATTCTTAACAAAACCAAAAATGAGAGTTTCTTGCAAAAACCATCGACCCTTGACTAATCGGTCGATGCTCCTATTTATAACATAAAATTAACTAAAAATAATGGCTAAAGTGCAGATAAGTAAAAGAAAATTCGCCACATGGAATTTTCTCCTATCTATTTGTCTAAGAGTCATCTCAAGATATCACTTAAGAGGGTGACTTTTCTCGTACTTCGCCCACTTGATGAATAAATCCTCACAGGTGTTGGTGTATGGGAATATATTTTGCTCCATCGGGGCCATGTAAATTTCTTTTATCTCTACTGCATGTGCCCGATACTTGACTAGACTTGCACTTAAATATTACATCATATCCCGAGATTTCATCGGGTGTTCCATAAATCGTCATGCCTAACCTGACACTGTGTCTGCCACCTTTGCTAGTTCTTCGGCCCATGATGATTCTCACTCATTGTGCGATTTGACTATGTCGCATAAGTTGACGAAGTCATCAGGCATGCCAAACTCGAAGAACCCAATATCCTTCATTTCCTTGTTGATTTTGATCCATTTCCTCTCGCACTTGGCCCATTTTCTTGAATTTCCCGATGAGGCTCCCGAGATATTCTTGTCCAATACTCAAAGGCATCTTTCCTGCTATAAAAAAATTAAATCCTTTAGAGACCGCGTATAGAGTAACACTGGGTAAAATACATGTATAAAGTGTAAGTATGAGAAATACAGATTGGTACATACCTGTGAAGCTCACTAAACCTAGTTATTCGATACTTATGGGATATCTGCAGTTTCGGATCGCTTGCTTCACCTCTATTAGCGCCGTCATTTTTCTCTTAGTCGGGGTGGTGGGTCGGTGTGCCACAACATGAAATATTGGGTATAGAATAACATGAGAGTTGAATTCACGCCAGTGGCTGGTTGGACCTTGGAGTCAGGAAAGGATTTTAGAGCCAAACATGTGTTAAGAGTATGAGTATGTTCCAAAAGAGTCGGGTCCTATCATAAGGGAAGTCGTTAGGTGCCTCAGGTCGAGGCAAGTTGTTAAAAAATAAGTCATGTCGGCAAGTGCAACAACCATCATCATCTCATCATGAAGGCTACAAGAATAAAAATCATGGCCCTTATGTCATGCACTCCCTGCAACTCCTATCAACTATATCTCACATGCATCGAAACATATTCATAAAATATAAGTTCACCTCAAAACATCCAATCGCCATGAATTCAATGTTCCCTGACTTGTTTCCACCCACTACCCGCTCTATTATAAATTCTGGATGCTCTTCATGTATTATATTCACTAGTCGAGCTTATGCATTGTTGGTAGTTCATCTCACGAGCTCATATTGATCAAGTTTTTTGTTTCGGGCCCTTGCTAAGTTCCCTGCACATAAGAAAGATACGTGTTGCACCATGAGAACCCCTCAAAACACAAGAAGGGGCATGCAAAGTAGTAGAAGTGCCAGGCTTGAGCCCCAAAGCGCCTGGGATTCGTTCTTACTCGTAGTAGGCATTCCTGAGGTTTCAAAGGGAGGTTCCTACCTACACACATAAATGATGATATCGCACCGTGCAAAGGTCGAAGTGGAAGAAGTTGTGCTAGAAGGAAGGACATTGGAAGAAATTCCTTCCCAATAATAGATAACCCAGAAAAGGGGAAGGCCAAGGAAGAATAAGGAAGCTAGGGAAACCCAAATCCCAAGCGAGTCGTACACAATATCGACTGTCGAGGAATTACTTATGCGTGTTATTCGGCAAGAGCCTATCGAAGTCACAAGTCGAGGAAGTGTGAGCGGAACGAGGAGGACAAATTCCACTGACACTAACGTTTAAGATCCATCTCAGTAGCTGAAACAGATCCAAATCACCATCGTCAAACTCTACCAGGAAAATAGAGAATTAAGATGAAAGTTGGTGGCAAAGACCCTTGAGGTGTCAGTATCACAGGGTCGTAAAGGGAACGTGACATGGCTCAAGAGGCAGCTCCGGGAAGTGCAAGATACAATAATGCAACTGCGCGAAGCATAGAGGGCATCGGAAGAATAAAATATGAAACATCACAAAGAACGTGAAGTAGTCGGTGAGAAAATCCGCGCAGATCTTGTCAACGCGTAGAAGAGACATGATTAACTAACTCTATTTTGTATTCTCAGACATGGCACAAATATTGTCAGTTTTTGAAGATTTTTCATGTTTTTAACATAAAGCAGGTTGGTTGGCCAAATAGTGTAGACAATGTCTATTGTATGTAATTTGAGCTCGACTGAAACCTAATGTAAAAATCCTAAAACTTTGATGAAAGGATTATGGTTGTAGTGGTTGGATGCATCATTTCTTTTCTTTATGTATGTATTTCTTGTGTTCTTCATCCATATCTTTTTCTGTATGATTCAGAACATATTTTTGAGCCTGGGATTCATTGCATAGAGCCCCTTGTTCACACCTTCTAGACAAATCGTATTTCCTCCAAGTTAACTCTGAATCTTGCAATTTAATTCACCCTGGGTTGACGACGAAGGTGCAGAGGTTGATGTGTTCTATCGGTAAATTCAAACAGTCCTTTTGAAAAACCTCTGACGTTGATCGATTTCATCATACAACGCTAATGTGGAGAGAATGGCTTGGGACAGGTGGCAATGAAAATTAGTGACTTAACTCGCGAGTATTAGTCGGAGTTGGGACCTTCCTCCAGTTGTGCGTTCTTAAACTAAAACTAGGATCGTTGATGCCGAAAAGGTGTGGGGGATCGACGATTGAGGATAAACCTATCATGTATTTTCCTTTGGGTTAGCGTCTTAAAACATTCCCGATGCTGAAACGTTTTGGGAGTCACCGATCGAAGAAAAACTTGTAGCGTGGTCTGAATTTTCGTCATGGTTTGGTAATCTCCATTTCATTAAGTGCATCAGGTATCCGCCATTGGAGATACCATTTATTTCTTCGTTAACGTTTACTCTTTTCGACTTTTACCGACATCGAAGGGGATCGATTGTTGGAGATATCCTTGTGTGATTCTTGTTACGAAATAAAACTTCCTTTTGTCGATGCCGATGAATATCGACGCTCGGTGACTGTGGTTTTTTTCGAGTGATTTTCCTTCATCTTTTAAACCCTTCCGATGTCAATTTTGGGTGCATCGGGTGAAATGTTTTGGCCATTGATTCTTTATTTAAAGGTTAGGCCTTTTAAGTCATTAGTTTTCATATATTCAAGAAAACTTTGAGAGACTTAATGAGATTCAATATGATAAGCAAAGGAAACATTTTTCACAATGAAGTTGAATTAGACAGTGCAAAAGATCAAGTGGTACCCAAAAAGTAAAATTTGACATAGGATTTTTAGGGTGTGTTCAATTCTCAACAATACGCAGGCTGACAGTGGAGGAGGTTATTGATATTATGGTAGTTGCGGGAGGTATTTACCTCCACGTGTAAACTTGACGAGAATAGAATATTTCGGGAAGCAAGAAGAAACCCTAATGAGTTGGCTAATAACCCTAGAAGACATGTCGGCTCAAGAGGACAATTTGTATTAGGTTATTAGCCTCCAAGAGAAGAATTCGGCTAGAAGAAATAATATATACGAAATAGACAGATACCCAGGATGAGAAATCGGCCCAGACAGTTAGCTAGAATTAGTATAAATACAGGAGGTCAGTCTTCATTCTAGCAGGAATTCTTAGAATTGCAGAGCAACACTTGTGCACACTGCAGTTGCCCAGTTTGTGCACAGGTTTGGAGGAGAGTTGTCGTTGCAGCTGATGAAGCTAGCAGATTATGCTTTGGCTTGGAATATCTCTTGCTTAGGGTTTACACTATCTGATCATCTCTTATTTGATGCGCTATCCTTGGGGAAAGGTGTGCTACCCTTTGTTTGGCTATCTTGCCTAGGGTTTTCTTCCGGAATGATTCTCAATCAAGGTTAAGGTGCTCGGAGGGTGGATTTGGCCTATGGTTGGGTGATAATAGTGATATTGTCGATGCTAAAATGAGCACATCCATTCATATTCTAACAGGTGATCCGTCAGGATTTTTCGAATGACTATGGTTGAGTTTTTAATTGCATGCATTATTTGACCATCGGGAAACTTAACGAAAGAGCGAGAAAAGAAATGAATTATACAGCCATTAACATAATTTCAGATCTGAAAAGCAATGAAAACAGCAAACCATAATGCACAGAGGTTGATAACGGATTTCGGCAACTTTGCCTACGTCTCTGGGCCTTTTCTCTTATGGGGGAGGCTTCTTTATTTCTGTTCGAAAGCTTAATAATACATCTTTACAATGCCGATTGGCTTCCAGAATGATCTGGTCATGTTTGCCCAGATCTCTAGAATCTTCCACAAAAAACGACACCTGAAACGGATGTCCCGAGCTCTCAGAATTCGTCCGACAACATCTCCTCCTCAACAGCTTCCCTGCCTCAAACTGGCTTTGACTTGGCTTTGCCTCAGCATCTCTGCTCTCCAAAACCGTCCAAAAGCTCCAAAGGATTTCCCCTTGGCCTCAAAATGGCCTTGGTTAAATAGTGGGGGAGTTAGTTGTCCATCTCCAACTTCCTCCACGAATTTAGGCTCTAAAAATGCCCAATAACCCTTAAAAATGAGTTAATTACATTAAAAATGGGCTAAACATTA
>ML784841.1:265320-305070 GCA_009831015.1 Picea engelmannii
TGGGGGAGTTAGTTGTCCATCTCCAACTTCCTCCACGAATTTAGGCTCTAAAAATTCCCAATAACCCTTAAAAATGAGTTAATTACATTAAAAATGGGCTAAACATTATTAAAAAACCCAAAATTGGTTGAAAAACCACTTTATAACCATATAATAGTTACAAATGGGCTTAAGCCCCGTAGTCTTGGGTGCGCTCTCCTTTGGCAAGGTTATATGGACTCCATATGGCCAAGCGCTTAGCCCAAAGGGCTAAGCGCTGGCCCCTCTCCTCCTTTATGCACAATACCATACAATATAATCAATATTGTGGGTTTTAATAACATAAAATAATGTGGTGCATTGGTTACAGGACTAAAGTGAAGGCGCTTAGGCTTAGTGTTTGGTCATGGGTTCAAAACCCATGGACCCCAAAAGAATTTTAAACCTGCCACTTTGACTTTGACTGGGTGCCACGTGGCACTTTCCCATTCGACGGACAAATGCCACTTGTTAACCATTGACTGGTCCAGTTGCCTTCCACATGTCTGCCCTGTCAGCAAACCTGCCCAATCACCATCAGCTAGAGAGTTCCACGTCATCTACTGCACAGTCAGCATGATGACATCAGCGTTGACTTTTTGACCAGTTGACCTTTGACTTTTTACCTGTTTGGGCTTCCGATCAGAATGCAATAACTTTCGCATACGGAGTCCATTTGACAAAGTAAATATACCGCCGGAATTGGGAAGATGAGCCGGATGTAATGGTGTTGGTTTCGTCGGATTCTGAGCACTTTCATGTTTGAGCATTTTTCATGCCCTGACAGGCTTCTGAATCCGATTTCGGATCAACAGGTTATGGGACCACACCTCCTTCATTTAGTCTAATCACTGGAAGAAATCATAGCCATAAGGATATTAAGCTCATTGAAGAACTTCCACTGGGGTTTCTAGCAGGAGTAGTCACCAAAGCACTGCTACTAAGGTTACTAGCAGGTGTATTTGCAGAAGCCCTAATCCTCTCGTTGAGGCACCCTAAGTGAAGGGATTGACCTAATTTCCAAATAGACCAGTGCACCCTATCCTAGCGCATCTCCTGGTACTCAGCAAGCCAAGACGTCAAGTTTTAGTTTTTGGTCAAATCTAGGGTTGACCAAGTCAAAGTAACCATGACTTACTCTATGAAGTCATAAAACAAGTTAGATGGATCTTCTAACTTCAGAGCGTTGAAGACAAAGATTGACCTCATCCTTGCCAAGAATAAAGTGTTGGATATCGTGAAAGGAAAGATCGTGAAACCCGAGTTTGAAGAAGGAAAAGAGAAAGAACTGCAAAACGTTGCAGTTATGAAAAATTTCAAAGACGGTGACATCAATGCCATGAGTATCATAGTGGAATATATAAAAGACCACTTGATACCCTACATCTCCCATCTTGACTCATCAAAGAAGATGTACGATGCCCTAACAAACCTCTTCTTAGTCAGAAAAATTATACAAGTAATGAGTCTGAAGAATGAGCTTTGTCACATGAAGATGAATGATGATGACATCATAACATCATACTTTGTGAGAATCCCCCAGTTAAGAGATCAAATAGAATCTATTGAAGAGATCATTTCAGAGAAGGAATTGGTAAAGATAGTACTCAATGGTCTTCCCAAGACATGGGATGCATTTTCCACAAGCATGAACACAAGGAAGGAGTATCCTACATTTGAAGAACTTTGGACTCGTTGTGCTCAAGAAGAATCAAGGATTAGTGCAAAAGAGAAACCCCAAAATAAGTACGATGATCAAGACTTTACAACAAGATTCAAGAATTTCAATAACAAAAGGAAGTTTGGTTCAAGGAAGAAGCCAAATCAAGAGAAAGACATGTCAGAAATACAATGCTTCAATTTTTGAAAGTATAGTCACTACAAGAATCATTGTCCCAAGCTAAAGAAAAAGAATGGGACACACGAAGCATCTATTTCTGAAGAAAAGGAACCTACAAAGAAGACCAATCAAGATAAAACAAACTTCTTCTTCTAAAAAAAGGTAACAATACTCTTCTTAGTTCTTGTACATATGTTGTATACCTATCTCTTAGACGTTAATATGTTCCAAGAAGTAGGGGTGATTTTAAGGATGGAAATTTATTTTAAAATGTAGAAACCTTGGCGAATCTTACTAATCCTTCCTATGCAAACTATAAATGTTTGGCGATATTTTTGTAAAAATATTCAAATTTCTAAGGATTTTATATAGTTTTTATAAATTTTTGGCGATTTTTAAGGTAAAATAATTTTATCCTATAGAATTTGGGTGAATCATTTTTAAAATAGCGAATTTCATTTTTGGAAAAACCATGGAAAATTAGCCCATGAGCGAAATTTATCCCCTAAAATCATCCATGCCAAGAAGAACTATACCTATGGAAGAACAACCAAGATAAGGATTTATATCATTATACAAGTCAGATAATACACATGAAAGTATGAAATACATCAAACAAATCATGTGGAGTTTATTACAAGTTAAGCCGAAATCAGAATCAATATTGAAGAAACTTAGAAGAAGCAAAGACATAAAGAAGTCAACAATCAAGAGGAAATTGGAGAAATACCTATGACACTTTGTAGAAGACAATAAGGATGTATATGGAAGCATGGACTCTGTTAGATGGAGGGAGTCAATTATATATTTCCAAAATAAAAACATGCAGTCATACATGAAGAAAGTATTAGGAGGGAGTTAATCCTATGATCCATTGAAGATGATAAAGTATATATCCATGGTAGCAGCCATGAAAGGCAATACATGTTTAGTTCGACCTTAGAAGAAGCCTTCTTCAAAAATAAGACTTAAAGTATCCCTGGTTGTCCATCCACATCCGTGATCTTATGATGAAAGGAAGAAGTGGAATCTTTAGGGCATGGAATCTATAAGAAACTCCATGGACCCAAGAGCTAAAGAAAAACATGAGGAAGAACATGAAGACTCCAAAGAAGAAAGACAAGCCAAAACAACTAGTCATTGTATCAAGAATCACAAGATTACCAGCCTGATATGAACTCACTAAAATAAATCATGCAAAAGAACTGAAAGTTGTGATGAAGAACAATGTATATGAATGCAAGAATTGCAAGACCTAGAACTAGAGGTTCTCCTAGATGGAGGGAGAAGACTATGATGATTACTTGTTCTAGTAATACCTCTACATGAGTCATTATATCATCCGCAATATCCATGGGTTGGAGTTCTACATCAAATGAATGCAAAGATTGTTCTCTAGAGAAATTGAACAAAGAGCATATGAAGTGAAACCTCAAGGCTTTGAGGCATACCATAAAGAGACCCTTGTATGTATATGGAAGAAGAACAACTTGGTGGAGAACCTCCAATGCATAGAATAAGTGTGGTGAATATTTTCTATAACAGAGATATTATATCAAAATGATTGCTCAGAAGATCAGGATGATGGATTGCCAATCCATGACAAAGATCTCATGATGACAAAAGAAGTGCCACATGGATATGTTCCAATTTTACCCTTGCCACGATGTTGTGAGCTAGCAGGAACCAAATAGGAATCCAACAATGATATACTTTATTGATTAGAGCTATATGAAGCCTTCAAAGAAAACCAGTGTTCTAGACCGAAGTACATTTGAGATCAAGCATTACATTCTCCATGATGAAGTCTAGAAAGGAGAAAGTGTCTCTCCAATATATATCTCCATAGATGAGAAAATAAGTAGACATTTTGGTAAATGTTCTGTCCAAGATGAAAGATTTTGCGTACCCAAGATGGAGCTCGTGGAGATGACTTCCTTATTGAAAAAGGAAGAGATGACTCCCAGGTTGGGAGGGAGCAATGATGTGTTATTGATTGATGGAAAGTCATTTTTCAATTTGAAAAATGGTCCAGGACGAGCAGTTCCTTTCCAGTTTGGAAAGTGGTTTGAGATTTTTGATGGACATGCATTTTCTAGTTCGAAAAATGGTCCATATCGAACGGTCATTTTTTTAATGAAAATGGTTCGATGGATTGTTGATGTACCATATACAGTGATTTCCCATTGTGCTTAACATGGGGAATGGTCTAGGGAAGTCTCTCTTGTTGAGGGTTACTTAAGAAGAATGGCCCATCTCGCCGGACAACAATTTCCCATTGTGGTTAACATGGGGAATGGTCCGTTTTGGAGGTTGGTGCAGGACATTCATTTCCTTAGGAAATGGTCCGGACATTCATTCCTTAGGGAAGATTCATTCTCTCTAGGTTGCACTTTGTTTAGTGCTGGAGGAATGGACCAGGGTGGGGAATGGTCCAGGTTCAACAATTAGGGACAACCATTCCTTAGGGAAGACTCGTTCTCTACAGGTTACACTTTGTCTAGTGTAGGAGGAATTTCCCAAGGTGGGGAATGGTCCAAGCTCAGAAATCAAGACCATTATTCTTCCTTGCTTGAGAAGAATAGCCCCAATAGCTCATCATTGATGTTTGAACTTCTGAGGGAAGATTCTCTTCCAATATCTCACAAGATGTGAGTGGAAGAATGGCCAAGATGATTCAGTTTATATCATAACATTGTTTCTGTGCAGGTTGATATTAGATGATTGTTATGAATATTGTATGTCTCTAGATAGTAGATGTACACTATTGTGGTGGATGTGTTCCACTATTTGTGACTATACGTCATTGATCAAGTACCTGTGTTCTACTTGGTGTGGTAGTGTACCACTGGATTGTAGTTGTGTACTACTATGGATAGACATATTTGTGTTCTATTGAATGATATTATTCTGGTTGCCTTGAAGACTATCAACAATGTTGGAAATGATTATTAGCTTGATGGATGATCAATGGACAAATATTTCCCAGACGGAAAATGGTCCAAGTAATTTATTCTTCTAGGACATGTGTCCGGATTAGAAGAATGTTTCTTGTGTCACTCTATGGTGTGAGTGACTTATCCAACATCATGTCTAATTACTCAGATGGAGTATGGTTCCGAGAGATGATGCAGCTGATGACACTAATGGTGATTATGGTGCTCTTGATCTAGTCATGAGATAGTCAATACAACTATGTTGATGCTACCGGGTGAATGGTATGTTTGTGCTCAAATACCATTACCTGTAATACCTCCCTATCTAGGAGGGAGTGTTGATATTATGGTAGTTGCGGGAAGAATTTACCTCCACGTGTAAACCTGATGAGAATAGAGTATTCTAGGAATCAATAAGAAACCCTAATGAGTTGGCTAATAACCCTAAAAGACATGTCGGCTCAAGAGGATAATTTGTATTAGGTTATTAGCCTCCAAGAGAAGAAGTCAGCCAGAAGAAATAATATATACTGAATAGATAGATACCCAGAATGAGAAGTCGACCCGGACAGTTAGCCAAAATTAGTATAAATATAGGAGGCCAGTCTTCATTCTGGCAGGCATTCTCAGAATTGCAGAGAAGCACTTTTGCGCACTGCAGTTGCCCAGTTTGTACTTAAGGTTGGAGGAGAATTGTCGTTGCAGCTACTGCAACTAGCAAATTACACTTTGGCTTGGACTATCTCTTGGTTAGGGTTTGTACTATATGATCAGTTCTTGATTGATGCATTATCCTTGGGGAAAGGTGCGCTACCCTTTGTTTGACTATCCTTCCTAGGGTTTTCTTCCCGAATGATTCTCATCAAGGTTAAGGTGCTCGAAGCATGGCTTCGGCCTATGGTTGGGTGACAATAGTGATATTGTCGATGGTAAAATGAGCACATCCATTCATATTATAACAGAGGTAACGTGCATACATGTATTTTAGTATAGACAAGTCATCTACATACACATGCCATAGTATATACATGTCACATACCTATTGATATATTGTATTCTATCTACAAGTTGGGTCTTGTACTTGAGGGTTGGATTCCTCTTCTTAGTTGGTGATGATATCTGTAGGTTGGGTCTTGCATTGAGAGTTGGTGATCTATTTGATTTGGTGTCCTTTTCAGTTGGTGTTGATAAACCCATGAGATTGTAGTATCCTTTAACATATAATACAAAACTTTTACACATATATTTGGTGTTGATTGTGTTCATTATTATGATGGTTCATAGTTATTTATTGTTGATGTATGTTGTTGAGATATGTTTACATGCAAGAAATTAAGTGTGAATGGAAGTAATGAGTAATGATTTTGTGAATGGTGATTGATAACTAAATTTTTGTAAGAAGTGAAAAAGATCCTCACACTAATCCCCCCCCCCTCTTAGTGTGGTTGGTGTGTCCAACAATTGGTTTTAGAGAAGGCCTTCATCATAAGCCTTACAAGATTGAAAGTGATTCATGGACACACAAATGGATGAACATGATTATGAAATTCATCTCTTTGATGAGATGGATTACTCAACATGGAGAATAGAAATGAAATGGTATTTGAAGGAAAAAGGATCAGGTATTTGGAACAAAGTTGTTGGTGGATTAATTCCCTCGAAAAATCGGTCAAAATTTGCAACCCAAAAGGAAGCTAAGAAGCACAATGCAGTAGTTTGTGTAGAATCAACCAACATTTATATTATAGATGAAGAGGAAGATTTGTTAAAGTTTAAAGATTTTTTTTGTATCTGAGTTAGATGATGTTAGCATGGAAATAGGACATTATTAAATTACTTTTGAGTATCTTGAAAACTGCACTAAGGAAGTCCTAGAAAATTACCCAAGGCATACAATGCCACTAAAGAAAATTCTCAAAGAACAAGAAGAAATTACAAATACTTAATTAGAAGAAAAAGAAGAGATTAAAAGACTAAAGAATGAAATAATTAGTCAAGCAGGAGAAAAGAAGAAGGTAGATGATGAGCTTAGAAAAAACCTTGAAGAGATTAAAGAAAAAATGAAATCAATGTAAATTTGAAGACCCAAATTGAAGAAGCCAAAAGGATAGAGGAACTATTGAAGAATAAAGTAAATGAAAAGGAAGAATCATGTCATAAGTTGGAAGAAGAAGTTGTTGATCTCAGAAGGAAAGAAGAGAAGTAAAAAAAATTCATGAACAACTCAACAATCATGGATGAAAACTTGAATTGTCAAAGATCACCAAATGATAAATCTGGTCTTGGATACAACAAGGAGAAACACACTCTGAAGCTAGCACTTCTAAGAAGAATGATGCAGGTCCTTCATTGTCAAAGGGTGAAAGTAAATCTTAAATCAAGGAAAACTTCATAAGATCAGAACAAGGAAGACACCAAGAAGCAATTCCTACACCTCAAAGAAAGTTCCGAAGAGAGACGCCTTCAAGATGGACACAAAAGAAAAAGTATGAAAATGTTTTCAATGGTCATTGTTTCTCATGTAATGAATGTGGTCACAAAGCTTTGGATTGAAGACATTATGTAAGGAAAAATGTTGGAAGATTCACTAACATGTTAATATGTTGGATATGTAATCTTGTGGGACATATTAATGCACATTGCCACACCATGTAGTGGGTTTGGCCACAAATCTTAGGATTGTTGGAACACAAGAAGATAGTCCATGCGGAATCATTCATATGATATGGAAAGAAGAGCATGGAAGAGATACAATGTTGAAAGGATGGAAGTTTGAAGAAAAAGTACTAAGAGTACATGACACTCTCAGAAGTGGATGAAGAAGGATGAACAACCAAACATGAATGAAGGTATAAATAATCCAGAAAGCTTCACTCTTTATTAAGAATACACGAGATCATGTGGAAGAAGTCGCGTACATACATGAGGTGACCTATAGAAAGGTCACATACATATGTGAACTTTCTATGGACCAAGCTGCATACCTATGGAAAAATATTCAAGAAAAGGAGTGTATAGATGCGTTGCAACATGGTTTGATGGTATAACTCTGTTTTGCAGGGTCTAACATAGTTTTTTGTAGGTTTTCATGATTTTATGCTTGCATGTGTGTTTGATGTATGTATGGTGATGAAATATGGTTGAGTGTTGAATATTATTCTTGAGGTATATATTGGATGAATGGTACAAACTTTAGTGTGTGGAGTGATTCATTCATGATAAGGTATACTGTTGGTTATATTCTCAGTGATGTTATGGCACCTTGTCTATGAGCTATATCATGATTATGTGATGCTATCTAGAGATATATAATTGATCTATTGAGGGACACTCTTAGTACATGTTTAGAGTTACTATTGGTTGCTTAGTACTTGTTGTAATGAATGGTTTTTGAGGCAGATATGCAGGGGTGATTTAACCCCCCCCCCCGCTAAATTTATATATATAATAAATGGGCGAATCCCCATGATACATAGGAAAAAATGAAGGCTATTTTATCAATTATATAATATGTATATACAATTTTTTGGTGAATCTTTTAGTCAATTATATAATCTTGTAAAATCTTGGCGAATCTTTCACTGAATTATAAAATATTTTAGAAACTTGGCGATTCTATATTGATTTCTTCTTGTTTTCCTTATATTGAATATTCCTCAGTAAATGAACTTTGTTCATTTCAATACATCTGTTAGTTATGCATGCAGAACAATGTGGAGAAGTTTGTACAAGGTTGTAATATGTGTAGCGTATCCAAGCAAGTAAATTGGAACTTGGGATTCCACCATCTGCTACTAGTCCTGCCAAGGCCATGGAAAGTATTTCAATGGATTTCGTGACAAGATTTCCCAAGAACTAAGGAAACAACTATGTGATAGATTTTAGGCAAAATCGCAATAATTATTCTATGTCGCGAGATGATAAGGAGATAGGAATAGTAAGCAGTGAAGTTTTTTTTCACGAATTTATCAGTAAACTTTGGCTTGCCTAATCCCATTACATCTGGCAGAAACAATTGATTCCTGAGAAACTTTTGGTCCGTGCTTTGGACCCTGCTGGACACTAAACTAAAGTGAAGGTTGATTTCCATCTGGGAATGGATGGGAAGTCTGAGGTTGTAAACTAGGCTCTGGTGCATTTATTGTGAGGGGATGACCAAGAACATGCCAAGGCTTGGGATGAAAGTCTATCATACATATAGAATTGTTATAACTGAGCAATTCATGGATTGACTCATGTATCTCCATTTGAGACTTTTCTAAATTTTCTTCCACAAACACCTTTTGATTTTTATTTTCTAGTGTTGTATGGCTACAACAACCATGAAGACGAGGAAAATGAAAAATCTATGAAGTTCATAGAGAAGATAGGATATACACATGAACAGGTACAATAATCCCTATAAAATCCACAAGAAAAGTTTAAGGACAAGTATGATAAGCACCAAAATACATAACTTCCAAATTGGAGACCAAGTGGTTGCATCTATCAGATAAAATATTCAGGTGACTAAACAGGATGGTGAAACCCATCTGTCATGGTCATTTCAAGATTCTGGAAAATGTCAACGAGAACACCTTTTACTATAAATACAGACTAGTTGAACATGTTTGAGGCATCTTTTTCAGATGAAGAACCCAGTGAGGGAGCCTTGATCCTCACTGTAGAAGAACTCATACCAAAATCAACAGTTATTATTGCAACAATATCAAGTTTTGTACATGAAGACCAAATCTACCTAGTAGGATGAGATAGATTTGTTGTGAATTAGAAAAAAGAGAGAACTTCCCCAATCAAGTAAGAGTACACCTGACATCAATCTCATAAAAAATTCCACTAGTTGAAAGTTGATGGGTAACATCAACCTCAAATGGGGGAGATCTAATTGAAGTTGGGTCTCAATTAAGTACATGAATTTCTAAAAATCCCACAACAGACTAAGGCAATTACTTGATGCTGAAAACCACAAGTAAGTAAAGTCACAGTTTAAAACTTTGTGACCCTATAAGGTTCAGTTTGGAAATTATGGAAGACCAATGAAAAATGAGTTGGGTTGCCTCAAGATTGCAATAGGGGACTACAATATGACAAATGGAGTGGGATCCTGTTATTTCTCTTGCGTAGGAATAAAGCCTCATAAAATTAAATTTTCTTCACTTACCTCCACAACCCACCTTACCTCTTTATTTTGATCGTTTTACATGAAAGAGGGAGCTTTCAAATTATGATATTTTGGGAAGAAGATAATTTTGTCTGGTGCAATCTATCAACACATTGCCAACCTACATGCTGTCAACTTTGCATGATTAGTATTGGAAACATGCAAGGAGATATGTATGCATGAAACCTTGCTACCACTGTGATTGAATAAGAGTATCATGCCCCTTGATCTAGTTGGCCTAGCAAGGAGGTATTGATACATAGTTATACTCTTCATCTGTTTGGAATTGACAAGGAAACCATGACCTAGTTGGGACCAACAATGCAATATTCTCTATAGTAGAAGTACTTTCCTGTGCAAGTTTTGGATTGTCATAATCCCTGCCTTGATCTGGTTGGGGCAAGAAAGGGTATTGTTGAATGGTTTAATGTAATTCATTTGTCATATCCATTGTCCCTCATATTGTACCCTCTTCACAAAGGGGGCAAATTCCGGGGCATAATGTGCAGGATGCACTTTCATGCACCACTCTAGGCCTTCAATCCAGTCCTTGGGCCAAAGGGGGGGTACCCTCAATATTTCCTAAGGAAATAATTCTCTCGTCTATAACCCGAGAATAACTTATTTAACTATTAAGGTCAGACTGTATTTATAACAAAGACCTATGGTTCATGGAGTTCGTCTCTGCTATGGTTTCTGAAAGGAGTTGTGATATTTTTAAAGTGACCAAGGAAAACAAACTATTTAGGATTGCCAAACATAGTATCAAACAACTAGTGTGGAAAAGGGTTCCTTAATCATATTTTCAATCTTTGGAAGGTAAATGAACAAAACATGAATTATGCACAGAAAAAGAGGGAAAACCATACATTCCTATAAAACATGTTCATGAGATAGATGGGTAAGGAAAAAGAAAATCGATTGATTTATTCAACACCATGAAGACAAAAATATGAATGGAAACCAACATAACTTTGTTTGAATCTTATTATTTCATTAGTGGCAGCCTTGCCTCAGTCTTGACTACACAATAAAACTTAACAGTTCTTTAAATTACAATGGAGGACACCAGATGGGGACTATAAAGTCTCAATCATGGGCCTCTTTCTTTCCTTCTCATAGGTTGGAGATTCAAATAGCACTTATAGAGAGAGAGACAGAGAATGAGGAAGAGAGAAAGATTGAAAACAATGTTGATGATCCCTAACCCCAAGCCCTAGGATACAAATGTTGGTTGAACTCCCTTGAAAATTTTGTAACTTGTCGGTATGAAAAAGCTTGATCCTTTGTCCAATTGTTGGGAATTGTTTTTATAACCCTCTGGGCCTACTCTTTAATTTTTTACAGCCTGATGGTGATGCAAAAAAATTAGGCCCACTTGTGTGGAAAATAACCAAATGCGGTTATCCCTCTATTGTGGTTTCTTTCCCTTTCTAGAAGTTTCTCTTTTCTAGGAAGGCAACCTTGTTTGTTGTGAACTTTGAAAAGTTGGGGCGGGATCTATGGTGGCATACTCATATGTTTCACTCAACCATTGCAGGTCACGTTCAATTTCTATTTCCCTTGAGATTTCAAAAAGATTTATGCGGCTTATTCTTCCTGGTGAAATCTACTGGGTGTAGGCTTCAGAGGAACCTTTGAGTTAGGGTCCATGCTGAGTTGGAAGGTTGTACTGTGTACATGATCCAAAATCTCTAAAACTATAAGAGAAGACCCCTGATCTACCATTATTGATCATTCTCCTTTTACAGCCCTCATTATTTCATCATATTTTTCTGGGCTATGAAAAACCAATTTATTGTCCCAAGGGGATTGCAGCTTACATGTATCCATATATGACATGTCATTCATGAAAGTAGCAATCTTCGATTTTTCATCTCTAGACTTTTGATCGATAGCCCTCCAATATCTCAGTTTAGCTACATAGGTGTATGTGTCCATACAAATTGAGTTTTTTCCATTAACCCCTAAGGACTGTAGAGTTTGGTTGGGGAGAGAAATCAAAACCTTGTTCACCTCTTCTACAATATGAGCTATGGTTTCCACCTCATCTCTATATTCATCCAAAAATTGCCTCACTCATTAAGGAAAATAATCAAATTTGAGTAGAACTCCAACTACACTTTGAGGTGAGGCATGTCTCTCATAGTGAAACATAGAAGCTTTGATACTTCTCAATTTGGATACAAGGCTAAAGCATTGTTTCTTCCTAGGATTTTTCTTACTTTTCCTTCAAAATGTCTACCCCTCTTTGGTAGCAATCGACTCAACCTTTTAATCTATTCCTTTTTTCTAGGCCTCTTCCAACTTTTGGCCTTGTTTCTTTAGATCTTATTTTCTCTTTTCAGCCAAGGCCCATGAAGACCTAGACAATTGTTCACTCTCTTGATTCTTAGCCTCCCTTTCCTTCACTTCCCTAACCATTTCATCTATATTATCCTTCCACTGATTTGTATCTAGATCTTTGGTCATGGCCTACATGGGAACTAGAGGTAACTTCTTCTGTTGTTCCTGGCTAAGTCTCAATTTGTAACAAACCCACTACAAAATTCAAAAAATTTCGTCCTTTTTCTTCTTTTCTCCGAGGAACAGAATTCCCTGAATCCCTACAGGGCCTGATATAGACCCTGCCATCCCTTATCCATACTCATATGATCAGCCGCTATGACCACATGCTTTATCAGAGAGGTGCTCGTCGGCTTTCGCGATTCGGGAAATCACGATGCATGCATTTCCCTTTCTCTCTTGTCTTTTGAAGGGTTGAAACCCGAAACAGATCTAATTGCTTAACGAGATTAACAACAACCCAGGTTAAGTCTGGGTACTCTAGCCTTCAGGATTTCACATACTGGAATTTTGGGAGGTGAAATGACAAGAGGACTTACCGTCATGTATCCTGAGTGTTGAAACACCAAAACACCATATCTCATCTACACTATTATTATATCAGGGTTTCACACTTCGGGTTTTCGGGACTGGCGGGTACACGAGAGCTTGCCAATGGGTAACTCGGGTACCAAATTACCGAAACCCTCAATATTATCCATGCTAATCCATTTCACCACTTCCCCTTTCGGGATTTCTCATTAAGTGAGAACAAGGGGTCTTGCTCCTAGGTTTCCCTCATGTCGAAAACTCTGAGTCATCAAAACTCTAAACATGCTCCACTATTTTGTGGTTTCCTCCATCGGGATTTCGTGAATCGAAGTTTTGAGACTGGTGAATACATGGGGGCCCGCACTTAGGTACCCAGGGTGCCGAAATACCGAAGTATAATAACTTCTCCACACCCTATTTTTCAGGACTTCGTAAGTCAGGATTTTGGGACTTACGAGTACAAGAAAAACTTACCCTTGGGTCTTTCGGGTTCCGAAAAGACAAAATGCCGAATCAAGTCACACTATGCCAATTCAGGATTCCACGAGTCAGGTTTCATATATCAGAACTTCACGATACAAGAGGCTGAAGCTTCATGCTCTCCGACTACCTGAATGCCGAAAAGTCGATACACCCGCTCATCATACACTTGACCAAATTTGGTGTTTCACAGTTTGAGATTTCGCAACTAGTCGGTACAAGGGAACTTATTCTTGAATATCCCGGTTCCCGAAATACCGAACATCAATAGTTACCCATGCTGGTCCAATTTGGGGTTTCACAACGTGCGTAGACAGGAGGTCTCGCACCTAGATCTTCCGGGAGCCGAAACTCCAAAATACAAACTATTAAACCTACACATCTATTTCGGGATTTCACCCATTGGGATTTCGTGGCTCGGGGATTTGGGACTTGCCAGTACAAGGAAATCGCCTCTAGATATCTCGGGTACCAAAACTCCGAGGTCTTATAACTTCTCCATACTATTATAATTTCGAGATTTTGCAAGTCGGGGTTTCAGTACTCACGAGTACAAGGAAATACTCCCTTGGGTATTTCGGGTTCCGAAACACCAAAAAGTCCTAACTCATCCACACACTGTCATTTTGGGTTTTCGTGAATTGGGGTTTCAGGTCTTGTGAGTACAGGTGAACTCTCTCTTAGGTACCCCGGGTGCCGAAACTCCGAAAAATCATAACTTACCCACACACTAGCATTTCGGGATTTCATATGTCAGGATTTCGTGAGTCGTGAGGACAAGGGTTCTTACCCTCTGATCTCCCAGGTACCGAAAATATGAAACTCTTACTGGCTACGATGTGTACTCTACAGTTGGACAGTCTAGGTACTCCCATGGGTCTTGGAATCGATGGTCCCGATTTCTTTGCTACATACGAAGGTTAAAAAGGGGTCGAAGCATTAACGCATGCGTTCCTTCATCCAATTTAACGGTCATAACAGACCTTAGATCCTCCGAGAGGATCTCATTCATGAATTTATCAAGAGGAAGGGTATCCTGGGTACTGAACCATCGAAAGGTCCTTAATTCATCCACACACTATCATTTCGGAATTTCGCGGGTCGGGGTTTCGGGACTCGCGAGTACAAGAGGACTTGCACCTAGATACCCCGGTTGTCGAAACTCCAAAATATCAAAGTCTAAGAATACCATTCTCTCTCATGCAGGATTTTAAAAACTACGCCATTAATTCCTTCTTTAGGCCCTTGGGTAAATTTCACCAGGTTTGAAGACCCGACCGGAAGGCCCTCTTAAAATCTATGAGCTATTAGCTTTTGTGACCGGTAGTGAGCAATCTCAAGGCTTTTACAGTGATGGCAGTCCTTTCTAGGCACTTACCCCGACTCTATAGAGTGAGGGAACTTTCCCGAAAGGATGTCCCTATGGGGGAAAGGAATCTATCTGGAGTATTACATGAGGTAAATAAGGGAACAATTTCCCGAGAGAAGACCTAAAAACTGCACTTATCCATTATATATATATATGTATAAGTTGTATGCGGTCGTTCCACTATAAGCATGCAACCACCATTTATGAACAAAACACCGTACAGACAGTCTTATACTGAAATCATTCATAATTTTACAAACCATGAGCATACATGTCAGAATATTTAAATTCAAGATAGAAGATATAACACTTATCAGAAAACACCGGGTTTGATGCAACTATTGAGATGGGTTCTCTTTTCCACCCAACCGTAGTCTCAGCGGCTCCAAATGGATTTACCACTAGCCACCCCCGAGATAGACCATGATCCTTGAGACTCTCTGTCTCTGTTCTTCAGTGATCGAGAATGAAGGTTACTCTCCTTCTTCTCTTCTATCACTCACTCTGTATTTTGTTCCAGAATTCTTCCGATCTTTTACTGCGATCCCCCCTCGCGTCCCTTCAACACCTTTTACCTACCTTTTGTTTTCCAGCGAGGTTGCGTGTAGCATGAATTTCCCTGCGGTGGTTAGTTCTGAGGCCTCCACGGATGGGCGGTTCACCCCCATCCCTCATTAAATCATGAGGAGCCTCTTCACCTACCAACCTGGCGAGTAATTCATTTCGGGGCCAGCGAGCCGCTCTTGGTTCTCTGGGCCAGTGAAGACCAAATACGATATTGGTTTCAGTGGAAGTTAGTGCCACCATTCTAGGTGCCTTCCACCACCTTTATTTATCCATCGTGGTATCTTTTTCATAACATCCCCCTCCCAACAGTCTTGCAACATATATATATATATATATATATATATATATATATATATATATATATATATATTCATAATGTTAATTTACATTCATCGACCTTGTATACTAAGGTCCATTCAGAATCACACATTCACATCTTTGAGTTTTCCACAGTTCTTGGCCAGCATAATTATTTTTACAGACTGGGGGAAACAAGGTGTTACAATTCCCTCCCCCTTAAAGGAACATCTTCCTCGATGTTCTATCTATCATCATGACATGTATGTACAGAGGTAAACAAAATTGGATATGCCTGTTTCATGGCATCCTCCATTTCCCATGTAGCCTCATCTAGGCCAAAATGTCTCCACTGCAACTTGACTTGTGTAATGATTCGATTCCAGAGTGGGGTTTCCTTTCTGTCCAGTATGCATTGAGGTTCTGGTAGAAATTCTCCCTCCGATTCCACCTGGATCATAGACCAGTCAATTATATTATTAGAATCATGTACATATTTATTCAATAATGAAACATGGAAAACATTATGTGCTTTTACTGTGGGAGGAAGTGCTAGCATGTAGGATACAGGTCCGAATCTATATAGAACCTCAAAGAGTGCAAAACACCGAGGTGCCAAATTGGCACAAGCTCCCATTTTCAGAGAACTCTTCCTGGGCCTAACTCTGAGATATACATGGTCTCCCGTCTTGAACTCTCTTGGAGTTCTCTTTTGTTCGGCGTAACTTTTCTGTTGGTTCTGAGCGACCTTCAGGTTTTGTTTTATTTGAGTCATTTGCTGTTCCATTTCTTTCAACATGTCGGGTTCAAAAGAAAATATGTTTACGGGATTACTCCAACTAACAGGAGTGTTGCACGGTCTACCATAGAGGACTTCAAACGGACTCATCCTTAAGGATTCTTGGTAGCCGTTGTTGTAGGCGAATTCCACCAGTGGCAGGTAGTCTTACCACTTCTTGGGTTGATGCATTACATGAATTCTTAACATGTCTTCTAGTATTTGGTTCACTCTTTCTGTCTGTCCATCGGTTTGAGGGTGATAGGAGGTGCTAAACAACAAGTTGGTCTCTAAACCAGCCATTAGTGACTTCCAAAAGTTGGAAGTATATTTCATGTCTTTGTTAGACACTATCTCTTTCAGCATACCATGCAGTCTAAATATCTCCTTCATGAATACCTGGGCGATGTCTACTACCTTGAAAGTCAATTTAACGGGGATGAAATGAGTAGACTTGCTCAATTTATCCACCACTACCATAATGGCATCATTCTGTGTGGTCGAGATTGGTAACCTAGTGATGAAATCCTTAGAGATGGTTTCCCATTTCCATTCTGGGATTGGTAAAGGTTGCAATAATCCTGATGGGTGTCAATGTTCTGCCTTAACCTATTGGCATTCTATGCATTTAGATAAGTACTTGGCTATGTATTTCTTCAATCCAGGCCAGTAGAATTGTTTCCTGGTGGCTGTGATCATTTTCTGATATCCTGGATGACCAATATAGGGTCTTTTATGTAGTTCATCCATAATGAACCTATTCAAGTCGTCACAATATGGAATATACAGTCTTCTTCGGTAAGTGAGCAGACCCTCTTCTGTCATTTGGTAGCCTTCATACTTTATCCCCATGGGCTCTTTCCACGGGTACAAGGTCATGGTCTGGATGAAGGGATATGTTTCTTGTGCATTTCTGACTCTTTCTTTGACATATATCTTGCAGGTACTCACCGCGGCCAGGTGAATTGTTTTCATGCTTCTGCTAAGGGCATCAGCCACCCTATTTTCCCTTCCCTTAATATGTTTGATTTAAAAATCAAACTCGCTAAGGAGGGCCATCCACCTAGCTTGTCTGGCATTGAGCTTTGGTTGGTCAAACAAATATCGCAATCCATAGTGGTATTTCATAAGTACAAATTTTCTTCCCAGGAGGTAATGCCTCCACATTTTCAAGGCGTGCACTATGGTATCCAGCTCTAGATCATGGGTCACATAGTCGACTTCATGCTCATTCAATTTTCGGGATTCATAGAAGACCACACTTCCTCCTTGCATAAGGAATCCTCCGAGCACTTCTTTACAGGCATCTGTGCACACAAGGAAGTCAACTTCTGGTTCGACGATCTTTAGCACAGGCGCATGGGTCAGTAGATGTTTCAAGGTTTGAAATATTTCTTCACATTTTTGTGTCCACATGAATTTTGTCCCCTTCTTCTGGAGGGAAGTGATTGGATAACCAATCTTGGAGAATCCTTTTATAAATCTCCTATAGTATCCTTCTAATCCCATAAAGGATCTGATATCCGAAACATCCTTTGGTGTAGGCCATTCCATGATAGACCTGATTTTGTCATGGTCTACTGCTACTCCTTCTTTGGATAGAACATGGCCCAAGTAATGTATTTTATTCTGGAAGAAGTCACATTTTCTGAATTTGGCATATATTTGATGTTCTCTTAGCACTTGCAGCACAAGCCTAAGATTCTCCTCATGCTCTTCTCCATTATTGGAGTAAATTAATATATCGTCAATAAAAACCAGCACAAATTTGTCTAGGAATTTTCTGAGTACATTGTTCATCAAGCACATGAAAGTGGCAGGGGCATTGGTTAACCCAAATGGAACTACCAAAAACTCATAGTGACCATACCTCATTCGGAAGGAAGTTTTATGGATGTCTTCACCCTTAATTCGGACTTGATGGTATCTCGACCTCAAGTCAATCTTTGATAAAATAGACGCACCTTCCAATTGATCGAACAGGTCATCGATCCTAGGCAAGGGGTACTTGTTCTTTATGGTTACCTTATTGAGTTGTCTATAATCTATACACAGTCTAAGGGTACCATCCTTCTTTTTCACAAGTAGGACTGGTGCTCCCCATGGAGACACGCTGGGCCAGATATAGCCCTTATCTATCATTTCTCTTAATTGCATATTGAGTTCAACTAACTTAGGTGTGCTCATCCGGTAGGGTGTCCTAGACACCGACACCACTCCCGGTGCAAGTTCTATCACGAAGTCCATGTCTCTTCTCAGAGGTAGACCCGATACCTCTTCCGGAAACACATCTCTATATTCTCTTAGGGTAGGGTGGTCTTCAAGGCTTGGTTTGTCATCTTCAATAGTTTTCAACACCTGTATTGCATATATGGGACATCCTTTTCGGCAATACTTTCTCATTTGTAGAGCTGATATTTGTCTCACCGAGACAGGTTTTTGGATCCCTTGAAGGGTTATCCTTTTCCCTTCTTTACTTACACATTCTAAGGTTTTATGGTAACAGTCCAATCTAGCTTTATGGGTGGCTAGCCAGTCCATACCAATCAATAGATCATACTATCCTAAGGGTAATATGTTAAGGGTTGCTTGGGTGGGGAATTCACCCAACATTAATTGGCAGGTTGGTATGACCTCTGCTACCCTTCTTTTGGTGCCAGTGGCTAACTGTACCAACCATGGCTTGGTAGGTTTTTGTGGCTATAGTTTACACTTATCAACAGCCTTAGGGGCTCTATAACTCAAATTTGAACTAGGGTCAATCAAAATAGACACTAGATGGTTGGAAATCATACCTTCTATTTCCACCACTGAAGCTTGGTGGTCAACTTGGCTATTATCCAACTCTGCATAAATTTGCGGCACACTCCTGGCCAAATCATTGACGGTGGTAGCTTCCTAGATGTTATAAATTCTCTGACTATTCTGTTGTTGGTGTGGGAAGTCTCTCAGTAGATGTTATTCTCTGCAACCCCAACATTTCAAAGGTTCTCTCTTTGGGTTATCAGTCTTCACTGGTATGGATCCAAAAGTTTTATTTCCGCCCAAGGAGGGAAAATTCTACTGGTGTACACTCCGGGCTGGGAAGATCATTCTTGGGTTCTTCTTATAGTTCTTAAATCCTGGGGATTTAATCCCCTTTTTCTAAAATCTCAAACTATTCTTCTATTTCCATCCTTCGTGAGGTTCTGTTCGATATCCAAGTTGTTCATGACAATAGGTTGCCTTTTGTATAGTGCCTTCTAGGGTCTTTGGCTCATCAAATTCAATTATGTTCTGATAGTCCTTAGGTAGTCCACTGATGAAGCATTGCACCTTTGCCTTTTTTTCTTTTATATAAGGTACATACCTCAACAAATCGAGGAATTTGTTGACATATTCTTCTATAGTGATTTGTCCCAATTTGAGTTCATAAAACTCTTTAGTCTTCTTGTCGAAATATTTTTCCGACAAATAATTCTTCTGGAAGCATTTCTCAAATTTCTCCCAAGACAGGTCCTCTTCGTGAACCCCTTTCACATTCTTAAGGTCTTCCCACCAAATGGAAGCCTTTCCGTTCAAGTTGAAGGTGGCCACTCGGGCCTTCAAATTTTCTGAGAAGTCATGGACTCTGAAATACTTCTTTAGTCCAAGCAACCAGGCCTCTGCTTCCTTTCCCTTCTTTATTTCACCGTCGAAGAAGGGTGGTTTGGCCTTCTTGAATTATTCAAATTTACGACCCTTGGAAAGCTTTCACTTCTTCTGTCTTCTTCAAGAATAAGAACTAGTTCTGCTGCTAGAAGAGCCCTCCAAACCGCCAGCTTCCTTCCCAAAGGAATCGTCCGCCGCATGTCCTTTACCTCTGGGATGGACCTTTTTAGAGGTGCTCCTCTTAGTGTGGCCACTGATATGACCATGTTCCTATACCTCAGGTTCATGCTGCATTTGTCTTTGTAGGTTGGATAAGCTCTGTAGTAAAACTGTGTTAATTTTTGTTTGCTTCTCTTGTTCTTTCATCATCCTCTCATTGTCAGCCTTGCAGCTTTGTAATTCGACCATGAGACTCCTCACAGTCTCGGCTAGATTTGGAGGGGTCCCTACCACCCTCCTTTCGTCAGACTCTTCGTCTCTATTGTGGGAGCCCTCCCCCACTTCATGGTGAGTCACCATTCTATACTTTTGTAATTTCCCACAGCTGATCATCCACTTAGGTGCAAAATAAAAATGTTGGTTGTTAGTCAATATTTATATACATTCATAACCCACTCATAATTCATATTTATTTCACATGCATACACACAATTGGGGTTTTCATTTTGAACTTTGACCTTTTGATTTAGGGGGTTAAGATAGAGGGATAATCCTTTTAGGAGTTCTTCGAATGGAGCTTCTGCGCAACTCGTTCATGAGCCCAAGTAGGCTAAGTGTTGTAACCATGCTCTGATACCAATTTGTAACAAACCCACTAAGGAATTTGAAAATTTTCGGCCTTTTTCTTCTTTTCTCTGAGGAACGAAATTCCTCGAATCCCTACGGGGCCTGATACAGACCCTGCCATCCCTTATCTATACTCATATGATTGGTGACTATGACCATAGGCCTTATCGGAGAGGTTCTCGTTGGCTTTCGCGATTTGGGAAATCACGATGCATGCATTTCCCTTTCTCTCTTGTCTTTTGAAGGGTTGAAACCCGAAACGGATCTAACCACTTAACGAGATTAACAACAACCCAGGTTAAGTCTGGGTACTCTACCCTTCGGGATTTCACATACCGAAATTTCGGGAGGTGCAATGACAGGAGGACTTACCGTCAGGTATCCCAGGTGCCGAAACACCATATCTTGTCCGCACTATTATTATTTCGGGGTTTCACACTTTGGGTTTTCGGGACTGGCGGGTACAAGAGAGCTTGCCAATAGGTATCTCAGGTACCGAATTACCGAAACCCCCAATATTATCCGTGGTAAGCCATTTCGACACTTCCCCTTTTGGGATTTCGCATTAAGTGAGAACAAGGGGTCTCGGTCCTAGGTTTCCCGGAAGCCGAAAAGTCCAAGTCATCAAAACTCTAAACATGCTCCACTATTTCCGGGTTTCCTCCATCGGGATTTTGTGAATTGGGGTTTTGATACTGGTGAATAAATGGGGCCCACACATAGGTACCCCGGGTGCCGAAATACCGAAGTATAATAACTTCTCCACACCCTATTTTTTGGGACTTCGTAAGTCGAGATTTCGGGACTTGTGAGTACAAGGGAAACTTACCCTTGGGTCTTCCGGGTTTTGAAAAGCCAAAATGCTGAATCAAGTCACACTATGCCAATTCGGGATTCTGCGAGTCGGGTTTCATATATCAGAACTTTGCGATACAAGAGGCCGAAGATTCACGCTCCTTGACTACCCGAATGTTGAAACGTCGATACACTCGCTCATCATACACTTGACCAAATTCAGGGTTTCGCAGTTAGGGATTTCCAAACTAGTGGGTACAAGGGAAATTATCCTTGAATATCTCGGTTCCCGAAATACCAAACATCAATACTTACCCAAGCTGGTCCAATTCATGGTTTCGCGAATCGAAGTTTCACAACGTGCGCAGACAGGAGGTCTCGCACCTAGATCTTCCAAGAGCTGAAACTCCAAAATACAAACTCTTAAACCTGCGCATCTATTTCGGTATTTCACCCATCGGGATTTCACGATACGGGGATTTAGGACTTGCGAGTACAAGGAAATCGCCTCTAGATATCCTAGGTACTGAAACTCTGAGGTCTTATAACTTCTCCATACTATTATCATTTCGGGATTTCGCAAGTCAGGGTTTTGGGACTTGCGAGTATAAGGAAATACTCCCTTGGGTATTTCGAGTTTTGAAACACTGAAAAGTCCTAACTCATCCACACGCTATCATTTCAGGTTTTTGTGAATCGGGGTTTCAGGTTTTGCGAGTATAGGAGAACTTGCACTTAGGTACCTCGGGTGCCGAAACTATGAAAACTCATAACATACCCACATGCTAGCATTTCGAGATTTCATATGTCAGGATTTCGCGAGTCGTGAGGACAAGGGTTCTTACCCTCTGATCTCCAGGGTGCCAAAAATTTGAGACACTTACCGTCTGCCACATGTACTCTATAGTTGGATGGTCCAGGTACTCCCATGGGTCTTGGAATTGACGGTCCTGATTTCTTCGCTACTTATGAAAGTTAAAAAAGGGTCAACTCATTAACGCCTGTGTTCCTTCATCCAATTTAATGGTCGTAACAGACCTTAGATCCTTCGAAAGGATCTCATTCGTTCATTTAGAAAGAGGAAGGGCATCCTGGGTACCGAACCACCGAAAGGTCCTTAATTCATCCACACACTGTCATTTCGGGATTTCACGGGTCGGGGTTTCAGGACTCGCGAGTACAAGAGGACTCGCACCTAGATACCCCGGGTGCCGAAACTCTGAAATATCGAAGTCTAAGAATACCATTCTCTCCCGTGTAGGATTTTAAAAACTATGCCATTAATTCCTTCTTCATTCCCTTAGGTAAATTTCACCAAGTTTGAAGACCCGACTGGAAGGTCCTCTTAAAATCTCTGAGCTATTAGCTTTTGTGACTGGTAGTGAGCAAGCTCAAGGTTTTTACTGCGACGATAGTCCTTTCTAGGAACTTACCCCGGCTCTATAGAGTGAGGGAACTTTCCTGAAAGGATGTCCCTGTGGGGGAAAGGAATCTATCCAGAGTATTACGTGAGGTAAATAAGGGAACAATTTCCCGAGAGCAGACCTGAAAACTACACTTATTCATTAAATATATATATGTATAAGTTGTATGCGGTCGTTCCGCTATAAGCATGCAACCACCATTTCTGATCAAAACACCGTACAGACAGTCTTATACTGAAATCATTCATAATTTCACAAACCGTGAGAATACATGTCATATTTCAAGATACAAGATATAACACTTATCAGAAAACACCGGGTTTGATGCAACTGCTAAGAGGCATACTCATTTCCACCCAACCGTAGGCTCAGTGACTCTGAATGGATTTACCACTAGCAAACCCCGAGCTAGACCACGATGCTTGAGACTCTCTGTCTCTGTTCTTTAGCGATCGAGAACAAAGGTTACTCTCCTTCTTCTCTGTTATCACTCACTCTGTATTCTGTTCTAGAGTTCTTCCGATCTTTTCTTGCGATCCCCCCTCGCGTCCCTTTCACACCTTTTACCTACCTTTTATTTTCCGGCGAGGTTGCGTGTAGAACGAATTTCCCCACGGTGGTCAGGTCTGAGGCCTCTAGGGATGGGCGGTTCACCCCCATCCCTCATTAACTCATGAGGAGCCTCTTCACCTACCAACATGGCGAGTAATTCATTTCGGGGCTAGTGAGTCGCTCTTGGTTCTCCGAGCCATTGAAGACCAAATACGGTATTGGTTTCGGTGGAAGTTAGTGCCACCATTCCAGGTGCCTTCCACCACCTTTCTTTAGCCATTGTGTTCTCTTTTTCAGCACATCCCCCTCCCAGTAGTCCTGCAATATATATATATATATATATATATATATATATATATATATATATATATATATATATATATATATATATAATGTTAATTTACATTCGTCGACCTTGTATACTAAGGTCCATTCAGAATCACACATTCACATCTTTGAGTTTTCCACAGTTCTTGGCCAACATAATTATTTTTACAGACTGGGGGAAACAGGGTGTTATACAATTCAAGTAGAAATTACTACTCTTGATTCATCTAATTGAGCTCTTAGGGAGGAGATTTCAGTCCAATCTTCCTTTAGTGATGCTATTCTTTCTTCAAGGGATTTCTTGGAGGCATGCAAAACAATGTTGTTCTTGTTCAAAAAAATCAATCTCCCATTCCAATTGTTTCTTATCTGATTACAGCTTCTATAAAACTATGAGTGTTGCAACTAACCTTGTTACTTCTAGGGCTTTGATTTGCTCTTGCTTCTCACTCAAAATACTAACATCCTCAATAGTTGTTTGAGGATCCTTCCCTAAAGAGACAATCTTTTCCTTTGAAATCACCTTTTCTTTCTCCAAAGCCTTTACTTCTAGGGTCAAGTACTAATTCTCTGATAGTATGTACCTTGATTTTCTCTTGAATTTCTCATTTTCGAAGGTATTCTTGACATAACCATCATAAACTATGTTTTTGGAGCTCTTTTCCATTATGATGGTGTCAATATGAGGAAATTCACAAGTTTTGATTTTAATCCATGTTGCTCTCCATTATCCTTCATATCTTCTTCGGGTTTGACAACTAAGGGCTTGAAAGTAGCCACGGTGAGCTAATCTGTGAGGCCATCATAGATAGGGAGCATCCTAGGTTGTGCAAGAGAATTGTCAGACTCTAGGGTTGAGAGGGCTATATTAGTGCTTCTCTACTTCTCCTTTTCTTCTCTCATGATAGCATAGGGGTCCATGGAGTCCAGGGGCTAAGTGTTCTCAAATGAAGGGAGGGAAGAGCTAGTCTCTTAAAAGGTCTCAACACCAAGCATGTTGGAAATCCTCCTGGCAAGGCTACAGTGAGTAATTTTGAGAATATGGAGGGAGTACAAGTGGATTGGGTCATTTGATAAAAATGCCCAAATACTTCTGGAAAGCTATTCTCTAGGGTGTTTTATGCTTATCCTTTTGTTTTAGGATCTCCAGTTTGGGCCTTCTTGGTCTAAGGCCATACTCCATTTTGCCAATTTTCTCTTTTCCTTTTCCTTTTCTCTTCTGACTCTCTTGCCTCTTTGTTCTCTACCTCTCTTATTGGTTGGAATTTTTCCTCTACCCCTATTAATATTTCCTACTATTATTGTTGCTACAACCATGATTTGTCTTATTCCTTCTCTAGCTGATTGTGTTTTAGCTACATTCATGGCCACCCATTCTTCCTCGTGCTTCTAGGGCAATGCCCTAATGATTTTTTGTCGTGCTTCCATGTCCTCTTCATCCTTATTTCTCTCCTATCCCCTTACTTCTTCCCCCCTATCCCTTGTAATTGTAACCTTTGGAGGCTCTTCTAATTGACTTTGTTCTTGAATGGGGGGTGCTAACACACAATCTATACTTTCCCAAATCCTAAACGCAAGTAGGCTTAGATTGACGTAACATGGAGGTAACCCTACACTATCACCCCAATAGGGTACCGCTTTCTCTTTAGAAGGAGGAAAATCTCACTCCAAGGGAGACGTCCCAGGACCTAGTCAGTTGATGAAGGGAAAAAGGACACGATTAAAACCCACCCCTCTCTCTAGGTCACTCAACAAAAGAAGTCACTTGGGTAAAGTTTAAAGGGACAAGGAAAAATGAAAGTGGATTTGTACCTTCCCTTTACCAATGAAACATCAAACGTTAGTAGCAACAATTATAATCAATGACTTCTTAAACAAATTATGTGTTGCTAGAACAAGTTATTATACAATAAAGATGAGATTACAGTGCCAGCAATGTATCTTGAAAGTTGGAAGTTATGATGACAAGGAAAAGATACAAGGGTCTTGAAAACTTGATAATGCTTTGTCACTCACAATTTTCAAGATAAATACAAGTCAATAAATGAAAAAAAAGGGGTTGTTGAAGTATTTATAACAACAACAATTTAATAGCTATGACAACAACAAACCACTTCAAAAAAAGGGACTTTTCTAAGGCAATAACACACACTTTTAGCACTTAATGATAGCAATTTGTCTAGCACAAGATTCTAGGCAGTTTTGTTGTTATAATGGGCTGATGAGGGCTGCAAAGTGTGGTTGTAGCAACAGTTACAATAGTCGCAAAGTAATTTATAGCAACTTCATAAATGCACCTTTAGAATAGTAACAAATATAGTTTAACGCCTCAGAGTGATAGTGCTTTGGCTTGTGCAATTTATGGGTTGGTTTACTTAGTTAATGGGCTTGATAAAGCTTCTAAGAAGAGGTTGTAATAGTGATGTTAGAAACAACTTACTTAGTAGTTTGTAATCTATGCTAGGTTAGTAAATTATTAGAGTATGAAGTGAAATAGTTTGAGTTGAGTCTTGTCAAGAAATAAGAGGAGAGGACTAGTGCCTTCAAGGGTAGTGGAGGCAAGGAGGGTGGATTCTTCTAAGGCTGTAAATTAATGATGATGCACAAAATTCTAAGAGGGAAAAAGTATAGGAGAAGTAGTAACTTAAGTCCTCCTAGACTTTGACCTCAAGAGACAAAATGCTAGGGTGTAGGCAATTCTATGCCCTAGCACCTTTCTCTCCTTAGCCTTTTTATGGAGTAAAAATTATGCAACAATAACCAAGTACAAAACCCTTAGAGTGATATCAATTTAGGGCTCTAGGGTTTCACTAGTTACTAGATCAATTTAATGAAAAGCTTGGGAAATAAAAAGTAAGAAAGTAGCAACTTAAGTTTCTTACTTCAAGCATTAAATACACCATGCAATTTCATAATCTTGTATGAGGAAATAAAACCATACGATAAACCATTCAATAGATGAAAAAATGAAGATTTCACTTAGTTGCACTAAGAATAATCATGAGAATACCATGCAAGATCACCATAAAACTTCCAAAATTGATCCAAGTTGCAAAAATTAGCATTAAACAAGAGTGACACCTCACAATTTCAGCCAATAAACCTAATAGGGCGCAAATTTTAGACCTCTTGTCTCGAATGACAAGTTGTTATGTAAAAATGAGATTACTTTATGTTTATTTATACAAAATTTTGACCTTTAATTCATTTTTGGGTCAAAAACAAGGCCGACCTAGCCAATTTACAATAAAAATTCAATTTTGACATAATTAAAATAAATTTGCATCTAGAAACACCTCCAAGGGTGACAACATGCCCCTATAGGGTGACATTGAGCCCCATATATGGAACTTTGATATGGAAAAGTGGGGCGCTTGGCCTCTAGAGGCCCCAAATGATTCCCGCACGTGCCACCAGACTCACAAATGTCTCCAAAAATGAAACCCTAGCTCTAAATGACATCTAGGGATATGATGGTGATGTCTAGGGCCCTCAAGGGTTAACGTCCATGTGGGAAGAGCAAGGTCCCCTGGGTCTAGGTCTTCCAGGGTGCCTCCAAAGGCAATGCCCTTCTTTCTCCTAGTGCAAATCTTCAATTTATTCTTACCCCTGGCTAGGGGTTTCAACATCCATATGTGGGCTTTAAGCCCCCATGAAGGTCCAAGCTAATCATTCCCTCATGTGCACCTATCCACCGGGAAAGGTCCTGCAACAACAACAAGTACACCCTCCAAGGGTTCATAAGTCACAAGGATCATAGCATGTAAATCACATCCAATAATTAAATTACCCAAACATGTGCATCAAACCCCCCTTAACCCTAAAAAATGCTCAAAGACGTTATGCAATTTGACAAGTTAGGTTTGGAGAAGGTATCAGGGTGTCTTATTGGGATAATCTCTCTTTAGTTTGGGGTGTCTCCCAAGTGGGATATAGTTCAATTCATTTAAGTGTATGAGGTGGCATGAGGTAAGTATTTCGGCATGGGGTGCATGTAATAACAGGGAAATGTAAAGTCTTACCTGTGGGTGCCTTTGTAGAGGGTGAGTTGTACCTTGTTATAAATGCAATTGTTTCCTAACCCATTCATTGCATTTTACTCTTATCTTTATTTCTTTTGATCTTTTTCTCTTGTGTTTCAAGGGAATAGTTAAGGGCCACTATCCTAGCTTGATGACCAGAGGTAATAGTGTTATCCACAAACATTTCACGGAAATGAGAAGGTTGGCTCATGATGAGGCCCCCTTTCTCTTGGCTATGCCACCAAGAGACACTACTCTAGTTAGGTGACCAGATAGGTGGTGGTGTAATATCGGTACATGTCCATGGTCATAATAGGCTGGCTCGTGCTGAGACCCCCTATCCATCAACTAATACCTTGAGTGTTTATGTTATCTTATGGGTCCCCTTTTCTTACTGAGAAGCACTTCACTTCTTTCTCAGGGATCCCTGTGTGAAGCATCTCGAAGGTTTCAACAATGGCTTTTAACTCTTTCTAGCTACTTTTACCCTCTAGGTCATTATCCCCTTCTTCCCATGAGGTAAGGTACAACCATTCCTAGTGTAGCCAATCCCAATGCTCAAACAAGGATAGGGGAGATTATTATTCATTCCTAGTGTTGTTATTCATGGTATGGAATGGAGGTACAACCATTCCTAGTGTTTTTATTATGGTATGGAATGGAGGTTTTCCAGGTAAGTGGCAATAAAGTATGGGTAATGGAGGTATGTATCCAATCAACAAAGGGGTTTGCATAGCATTGTTTATGGAATTTTAAATTCAACCACCATATTTATGAAAGTATAATTGCATTAGAGGAATTTCGGTCTCATGTTAATAGGTTTCCTATGATGTACGCATAGGAACCTAGTGCATAGACCATTTTTCTCTTCTCTTAACTAAGTAGAGCTCATTTCCCTTTCTAAATAATCAATAAGCCTTTTCAAAGAAAATACAAAATAAACATAGTAGACCCTAAAAGGTGAATATGCTCAAGTCATGCCAAAAAATGAAAGGAAATACAAAAATCTTTCCTCGACCATCAAACATATTAAAAAAATAATCATAATTATGGAGAACACATTGAGTGCACACAAAATAACTAGAGGCATATATTAATCCTAAGACCATATGTTTCTCAATTAAATGTCATGACAAAAAGATGAAAAACAATGTTTTACTCAACAAAGGTCTTTAACTTTAATCCAAACCCTTGACTCAATGGAAATTAGATGAAGCCAATCATTCCATAACAAAATGTTCAGTCAAACATCAAATGAGAACTAGAAGCATTCAAGGGCCTAACACATTTTTAACCAAAATAAACACAAAATTCCAAACTTGACAAAATACTCCAAAATGCAACAAACAAACAAACCATTAAAATTTATCAACATATTAGAGAAAGGAATCAAATAAATTTCATCTATTTGAATGAGCCCATTCTTGCTTAGCAAAATTCTTGTTAAATCAGGTATCTACCCTTTAATACTAGGACACTATCTATGTGAAGAGATAAGTCCCATCTTCATCAAATTCCAACTTCATTTCATGTCACATACAAGAAAGAGACAATGTAATAGTTAAATATAAAAAAATCTCAATCTTAAAATAACATGCATCAAGAAAATGTGGCCCCAAAGTTACAATGAAAAACACAAAATATAAATTATAGAGCCTATTTTTACCTGAAAATGCAACCTCAAATTGTCATATAGTAATCTTGCTATGATAACGAATTTCCGACCTACTCCAAAAATAGATGAAGAACGTATCACAAGAGTCACATCATCTGTTCTATTCCATTCACTATTTCTTGCACCACCAATGGAACACATATACCGAAATAAGTGTTCCCTAGGCCCTCATATATATTGGATTAGATCAAATGTTGGGGTATATCAATTTCTCAGTTCTCATATTCATGCTCATTTTCTTCATTCTGAATAAGACCCTCTCCAGATGGACTATCATTATGAGCCTCCAAAGAATTATGTTCCATATCAAGTTTATTAGAGAAACTTGTTATATTGTTTTCTCCCCTTCTATCACAATCTGATCACCAAAGAGCTAGTGCTCTTTCATATGGAAAATTGGTAATTTAATACTTTGTTACATATAATATTAAACATATATCCATATGTTTATCAAGCTTGTTCCTCATCTTTGACTTAAAAAATGATAGTGCACTAAACATTCTCTCATCCTCCACTAATCCCAAAATCATGGTTTGACACAAATCCGCTAATTTGAAATATTCGGATATGTTTTCCTGTAAGTATTGTCTAGCACCTAAAATAGTCCATAATCTTGTTATTGCACCATATTCTAGAGGATTATCCATAGAAAAAAATTGATTCCACATTGTTTCAACGAAGCATGTGTCTTGTTGAAACAATTTTGATTGATCCAAAATACCTTCAACTTGTTCTCCGTGTATCTTGACCTTCTTGCAAAGTGGTACACTAAAGTATTTAATTTTTCCACAAAGTCACATTTTAAAGTAGGTTGACATTTTAAATTGTTCCAATATTCATGTTACACCACAGACATGGCCTCCAACAATTCATCTTGAGGGAATCATTATCTTATCTCCAATGACAGTGACTTTGCAATTTCTATCAAGTTGTGTCTCACTGAAATGACAACATTGTCAAATAGGTCCCTTGACATAGGGCGCTCTTTGGTGGTTCATCTTGTATTATCAATAGAATGAAAAGGAACCATATACCCACGCACTTCCATATCCATTTTTCATCAAACTTCAAATAATTTTCAGTATTTTCTATATATCAATGATCGTAGTCCAATTTGTAAACCGTGGACCTGCGAAAGACTTTGGCATCGTATACAAATTATCCAATGAAAGGCATGCAAATTTTCTTGCATTTGTGTATTCTGCAATATACATTGTGCAACTTTGAGACATTTTCACGAGGACATTCATTTCATCTAGCATAGAAAGAATTCCAACCAATGTTAATAATGTCTCTATGTCAGTTAGTCGAAAGAGAAGATCTTGAGATTTATCTACACTGAAGCGATGTTCATACATCACCCCTACCAAGGACTGGTACTCACTAAATAAACTTTGAGTTGGTCTATTCAATGAGATCCATCTTGTATCAACATCTTTTAATAGCTTGTTTCCATTTGTAACACCGTCGGAAAATTTTTAAACTCTGAAAATCGTTTGGGATTACAAGAAAAATATGCATAAGCCTCTCGTACAAGATATTCAACTTTTGAAACTGATGGAAACTTGCTTACTATTTTAAATTCAAGATTCATCCTATGATCCATACAATGAATACTCAACATATATCGTGAAGTTGATAGTTGTAGTCTAACACAAAGGCCATTCCTTTGTCCTTGCATTACCGATGCTCCATCCCCTCCAAAACATACCAAATATTTTGTGATCATTAAAGGATCCATACCACCACTTTCCTTCAAACTATTATTAACAAGTTCATAAATATTTTCAGAAGTAGAATTCTCCTTCATTTTATGAACCCCAAGTAGATAGGAATGCCTAATATGGTCATTAACCATATAAATACTCATATAAATCCATGAAGTGTTATCAATAGTTGTAACCTCATCTAAAGACAATGACACAAACCTAGCACTTGCAATCTTCTCTTTCATATCATCCTTTTCTACTTGAGCTAGATATTTTGTCCATTCCCAACCACTCATTAAAGACCAATGAGAATATGGAAAGTTTGGCATTTTAAGAAAATATAGATATTTCATGTAATCTAGATAATATGTCATAGGACACCTTTTATATAAGATGTGAAATACAATGCTTAATTGAATTGTCTTGGATAACAAATTTATTTCCATCGTCTTTTCGAATAGAGATGCGATGCTTCCTTCACCTGCCTCGATTTTTTTCTTACTTATTAAATATTCATTATATTCATCAGCATATTTGACATGTCGACATTCCTCGAAAGATTTCCATCTAACAATAGATTTATCCTCGCCATATACAATTTTCTTTTCATACACCTTTCCTACATGCTTCTCAATTGTATCTAACCTCATCTTAAATGTCGTTGGCGTGCCAAGTTTCCAACTACATATATTGCATCTAACTTTTAGTTTCTCTTTCTCATTTTTTGGAGGTAATGGATCAATAAATGGAAATTTTGAGACCCAATCTGGTTGGAAGCCTCTCCCTATGTCCCATTGGCCCTTTTGTCTTTTCTGTGAATTGGTTGTGTTCTTTTCCAATAAAATATTTTCGACATTTGTACTTCCAATTTCTGGTGAAAATGCATTTATCTCACTTTGATCACCAGAGGAACATATTTTCTTATCTTTTATTTGGATATTAGATGCATTCTCACAAGAGTTGACATATCTTTCAGTGTTAGGTTGCTCAAAAGAGCTTGAAGCATGAAGAGAATGTGGATCCTTGGATTGACGTCTTTGAAAGTATTATGATAGATCATTTTGTCTTGATATTTTCTTCCCATAATCGGTGTTTGACATCTCAATAAATATTCCACAATTGAAATTTCAAATTGATCTAGAAGCCAAAAGTGAAACCTGCAAGAGAAATAATATAAAATTAGTAAAATTCCTACCAAGTATAGAATACTCAATTTGAATGAAGCTACTCTAATACTTTCTCCCAAATTTCTCCTCACATTGTGATATGCTTCAAGGCCTAGAAATACTTCAAAGCTTAATGGATATAATGAAAATAGGTGCAATTCCATACATTAATATGTGTGATGGTAGTAAGCTCTATAATCCAGATGGTATGTGGAAGCAAGAAATAAAATGTTACAAGTGTAATGAAAACAAGACTGGTGGAAAACTAGAGGTTCCCTTCAAAGACTCGAACAATTAAAATAAGAAAGAAGAGAAAACATTAGGATACCACCCCAATATTCAAAACCATTGAGAGATTGAGAATTCAATGGGTGGATAAGTGGTTTAGATGGTATAGTTATCTTACATTAGGGTTTGGAGGGTTTTGGTCCTTGGATCACCCAATAACATTTTCAAAATTGGTCAGAAAATGCATTAGCATGTTGGAGTTTTCCAGGAAGATTGTGTCCACTAATTACCATTTCAGTGTGAAGAATAAAAAGAAGCACCATTCAATCCACCTATAAATTTAGTAGGTTATGTGTATTCAAATGATAAGTTGAAGGAGCTAAGAAACATGGCTTATCTATTAGATGAGAACTACATTCTTCCCAATTTGGAAAAACATTTTGCTGCCAAGTGGATTTCCCGGATGATGTGTGAATGTCAACACTCTTCTTCAATTCAAATCAACTGTTTCTACAAGTGGTTGGAAAACCAAAGAAAGAACAAGTACTCCATAGGAAATTGTAAAGTAACAACAAAACCCTCATTAACTGATCAGGTTGGTAACTTAGCTTCTCATAAAATAAGTCTGGATGTTTTTGTAAACAAATTAATTTTGCATAAAAGTAAAGTCTCGTTCAAATTAAGAAGTGGTTATCAATGCATATCTTACCAAGCTCTTTATTATTTTGGGCAGTTTGAAAATTTTTCTTCTTTTTGTCTCAGCCTTCTACTCTCATCTCCACAAGATTTCATTTGTTTTACCCACATCTTTGATTCTATACAACATTACCCTGGCTTCTGGAATGTCTTCTTTAGAGTTTTGTAGGAGTAAGGAGTGATCTTATGGTATAGTTGTTCTACTTACTTTGGCACTTTATGGATAGTTGATTGAAGTGCTCTATTGAATGGGGACGACTCTTCTACAATTTCATGCTCTCTTATGCTAATAATATTATTTGGATGACTTCTATGGGATGTTAAACCAGGTAATACTACATTTTGTATTTTCCATTGGAGATTTTATGTCAATGTGTGTTATTCTACACTTGATTTCATGCATGCATAAATACAAAACCCATATTAGTTGGATATCATATTTTCTTGCGAGCTCCCTTTAATTTTCTAAGTGTAAGGAAGCAAGGAAAAAGTTGGATTAGACCTACAATTTGTGGTCTTTCATCATTTGAAAGAGTTATCCCATTGATCCTTGTTTGGCCCCATATGCCCCATAGTTGCTAGGAAGGGGTACCTCCTTGCAACCATTTAAAAAATTTGTATTTCAAACTTTCATCTATTTTTTTAAAGAATATCATGCCAGATCTATCCCTTAAGTCTGGTGTTGTTTATTGCAAAATTTAAAGGAAGTTGGACTAAAATCTGTTTTAGAAGTCTGCTAAATAAATTATTTTGAAGCATTTTCGAGTAGCAAACTTGCACCCACTTAGCTTTGTATCTCAAGATGGAAGTTATATTTAAAGAATACTCATCATTTTCATATTGTGACACATACAAAGAAAGTACACAAAAGTGCCATACAGTGAAGCCATATTAGAATAAATGTTTTATGGCTTTGCATTTCAATACAGATAATGGATGCAAACAGTGGAAGTGCATAACCGTGCAAAATTAACTGACAATTTTTTCCATTAATAACCAGCTTGAGTTGTGACCATCTTGCTCTGTTAGTTTAAGCTTGTCCTGGAATAATTTGGTTTATTTAGTTATTTTGGATTCTACAAATCCAATTATAAGGTAGTTTTCCATATATTGATTCTTGATTGTTTTCAAATATAAGAGCTTCCAAGAATATTTTATGAGATTTTGTCTATATCTCGAATTGGAAGCACAAAGCCAATGACAAAGATACAAATTAAATCAGTGAAAAACAAAAACTTAAAAGACAAGGAGAGGATGTAGTACAGAGTTACTTTTAGCTATTTGATATGTGAAAAGTTTGAACAGTTTCAATGTCCCATCAATATATACAATCTTAAGAAGGGTCATGACTTGGAATCTTGACCTGGATTTTTACTTTAAAAATAAATTAAAATAATAGTTATGTTTATATTGGAAAAAAAAACATTTTGGCCATACCTGTACAACTTCATTACAACAATATACATTTGCTTCAAAGTGTAGAGAAGGAATTTTCCAAACTCGTGAAGTTGAAGCTGCTGGAGTGTTGTTGGTATCAAGGGATGGGTCTAGTATTTGAACACAATCATCATCCAACCAATAGTAGTGCCTCCAACCCCTCCAAACTATCCTACATGAACGAAGCTATCTGCTGATCTACATTCAACCCATTTATTCACATCATGGATGAAGTTGTAGGTGTTTCAACGTGTCTAAACCCTCTTCCTTGAGGGTGTGGGACCTATCAGGGCCTAGAGCAGTCTCATGAGGGCATCCCAGATTGCATAAATTGTGTGGCAGTTCCCTGGAGCACTCCAGGGAGCATGCTTCTGAAATTCCTTGGGGAGTGCAAGTGAATGTGCTCCCAAAAATGCTCCCAATCTGGAATATTTCAAGAGTGCACTCCTGAGGACAAACATACTGCATTTTAAAAGAAGTTTAGTTCTAGAGCAGGAGTGAGAACACTAGGAGTGATCCCTTGCAACACTGGGACTCCCAGTGTAGCCCCCTCATAGAGATTATCTTGATTGTTAAAACTTGATAGTAATCTTTTACAAACACAACTTCTAGTAACAATATTATCTTTCCTTTTTCGTCATAATCAGAGGAAACTTTAAGTATAAAAAAAATAATAATATGCAGAGTGGACGAGTATGAAGCCATTTCTGAAATCCATTTCTCAAAACACCCTCTGTGAACTTATGTTGAATCGCATGATTGCACTTTATTTTGTTAACAAAGTTGCGCTAGTTAAAGTGCTGGGTGTACAGGTATGATCAATTGCACTGTCTGTTATAAATAATATGTATTAGATTTATTTAGAATTCATTCTTATATTTTATTTCTTGGATGTTGGATCCTTACATTATCCTGTTTCTAGACAAAATCCATCTTTGAGTGGTATAAAGCCATTTCTCTGCAAATGGGCCATGAAGGAGTTCAAAGTCATGGAGCGACAATCTTTCTACCACTGTATAAAATCACCGAGGGATTTGCGGGGAAGGTGATTTCTGGTGAGGAAAATGAGACTATTGAATTTAGCATGGCAGTATTAATAAGGATGGTTGGATAACAGTTTGCTCTTTTTTAGAATTTCAGTATCTTACATTAATTTGTTGATTATTTAATCCTTTATGCAAGGGACTTGAAGATATTGTAAGATGATGTTCTATGTCACATGAAAGATATCATGGGGGTTGAAAGTTTTGTACAAGCCTACAATTTAGTGAGACAGAAAGTAAAGGAAACACGAGACAAGAGAAAGAAAATAGAGAAGATAGGTGCAATCGTTAACCCAATGCGGCATGCACAAAATAAGATCAAGTTAACAGGAAAATGCCAAGCTCTGAAGAAAAAGAAGATTTTGAAAAACAAGATATAGAGAGGTTGATTTCTCCTAATTATCCTATTTGGAATTTACTCGGTTTTCTACTACTCGAGTATTACTTTCATTTTCATAAGAAGGAGAAGGCATACAACGCTGCTTGGAGACACTCGATTCAAGTTTTTATGTGCTCTCTGAAATTAACTTTGCCAGTCCACAACTGGAAATTAGATTTAGCTGAGCACTTACATCAACATTGCATTCAAAAAAATTGGATTCAACTAACATGCTTTTAACATTTTTTAACAGAAGTTTAAGTACCTTACTATTGGCCATTGATGTCCTTGAGACATCCTTAACGACCTGAAATAAATCGAGGGGCCTACAATTTAAAATATAAAATGGAAAAAGAGAAGGTTTGGCTTGCAACTTAATTTTTTTTACTACAACCTGTTGGGTGCAAGAGAACAGGGTAACCTTATGATCTGGATACTTTCACTAGCTTCAGCAAGATGGTTGTATTTCAGTGAAGTCTTACATCAGATTTTTGTCCTGCATAGAAAATTAAAAGACTTAAAAATTCGTTATCCACCCTCCTAACTCTTGTCATTCCTTTTTCACTGCCCCTTAAATTTTGGCCCTAGTCCCTAATTGTATCGAAGCATGCCCCTCCATTCTTGAACCTTGGTGAGCATATAGGATGTTCCACCATTACATGAGCTTAGATTTACTTAGGATAGACTCTGGTCTTTTAGATCAGTTGTAAAATTTCCTTCATTCCATGTTCCACCATGTATTGTTTTGAAATTTGAATAATAGCACAAATTTATTGCAACATGTCTGCAACAGATCCATTGATCTTTTGTTCACAATGAAGGTGTAACATGATACTAGTTGTTACAAAATAGTGTTTTCAAGGTCTAAAGAATGAGAGCTAACTTGGCTATATTGATTGCTTAGAAAATCCATGCGATTTGAATTCCCTCATTGTGAGTCTCGTGTAATCAAATAATTTAAAGGAGTTAATTTTTTATAAAGCTATATAATTAAGAATAGCATTGATACATGATTTAATCTATGAATCCATAATACTATCTTATAATTTTCGTTTGTGCCTTGTTAAGACTTTCAAAGAACCATGAACTAACTGTCAAGTTAGAAAATAGAGCATTGTTCTAATTTTACCAATATGATTCATAATTCTTTGCTATGACTAATTTAACACACTGAGATGAAGGACCAGGTAAATACTTATCAAGATGTTTGGAAACCTTAGTAATTATTCACCACCAAAGCCTCGTGCGGCACCTTCCGAGCAGGTTGGGATAATTGTACCAAATTCAAATTTATTCTTCTCTGAATAAGCGGCTCCACCACTGACATCTCTTGCCCTTTTTTTCATTCTGTCGAGGAGAAATAAGCACGAAGATTCAAGATATGAAAGGTAAACCGGGCCCCAGGGAATTAGAGATTTTCAGGATGGTACAAAGAATAACCTTTCAGTCACTAGACTCTGTAGTTCTCACGAACGAACCAGACAAGTAACAAATATCTGATTTTAACCCAATGCATATATGGGCACTGGGCAGATCCCATACAATTTATACCAGGTGGGAGGGCCAAAATGCTCTTAGAAATCCCCTTGTTCTTGGAAATTGGGCAAAGGGAAGATTGTAGCTACCCAATGTCCATACCACAAAATCTGAGCGAATTAAACCATAAACCCTGATTTTACCAAATGGCAGGGCGAAGAAGCTATCATAAATTTCCATACTTCTAGAAATTTGGCTAATGGAAGCTTGGCCCTCCAAATTTCAGGGGAAAAATATAAATTGTTTTCTGCTATCCCTCCTAAAAACACGAGCTAACCTTGTACATTGTTTTTCCCCTAAAATAAATTACAGGCTAATGATATAAGTTTAAAAAATAACTCTAATACAAAAAATTCACCCAATAAAAAATTGGAGGCCCCTAAATTTCGCCCATGAGCGAAATTTCACCCCTAAAATCATCTATGCAAATATGTCATGGTACATGGTTGGTACATATGTGAGCTCCATTGATATATCTTATGATGTATTCTTAGAGGAATATTTGTTGGATGTCTTGGTGCATGCATGTGGTTGAGCTACATATTGGGACATGTAATTGATGAGTTGATGAGGTGGTTATGTTGTACATCATTGATGAGTCATATCTTGATCTATAGTTAATGCATGATTGGTACATAGTTGGTACATTGGTTAAGGAACTTGCTAGCAATATGATTGGCACATGGTTTATGGTTGATATGACATTCATGTATGGGAACACATCTTGATTGTGGTTCATCTTGTTGAGGTTTGGTGCATGGTTGATGCACTTCCTTTGGTACATTATGTATGGGATGATATAGTTGAGACAATTGTTATGATGCTTAGTTGATATATTAATGGTTAATATACATGGTTGTGGCACTTGGTTCATGGTAAAGTCATATCATGAGTGATATGACACTTGCTTGAGGAACATGGTTGGCATGTTGATAGAGGCATATGGGTGGTACATGGTTGGCACATGTTCTTGGAATATGGTTGATACACTCCATTGATGATATATTATGGTATATTGTATGGAATTGATGTACATGGATGTTGTGCATGGTTTCCATATAGTATGGCATAGGATGTACATGGTTGATGTTTTTTTCGTGATTCTCTATTCATTGTTGACATATATTTCCGTTCATGATGTATGGTATGGAACGAGTTTGATGCATGTACAGGTCCAAGGATCATCATAAGAAGAGAAGATCATTCTTGAGCAATTTATCTATGTTCTGGTTGAGCAGTAGCATTTGTAGTGGTAGCATATTGTTCATCTTGTAGAGAAGATAGGGGGAGACATGCCCATAGGGGGGAGTTATTATTCTTCCCATTATTTGTTGCACCATCATGATTCCAAGAGGAGAGATTATTGCCAACCATGCCATCGACATTGCATCAGAGTTATATCCCTTGTCCAAAGGGGGATATATTATTCATAGGAAGCTCAAAGGCATCCAAAGAGGGAAGTAGCTCCAAGGAGAGTTCAATTAGGGGGGGGGCTGCCTCAAGAAGAGATATATCATTTTTCATTGATGCCAAAGGGGAAGAAATAGTTGCATTGATGTGGAGAGATTAACAATGATGAGGAGAGATGATCACAGAGGGAGAATAAGCATTGCCATGTCCAAGTGTTCACATCAATGATTGGTGTTGACATCAATCTTCGTGTTTCCATCAATGCCAAAGGGGGAGATTGTAGTATTATGTTGTCATTGATGTCAAGGGATTCATGTCAAGTATTTGCATAGTGATGTGCTTATATCATTTATGTATTGATTGTTGGATCATGTGGGCATGGATGTAATTGATGTCAGAGGGTTGATGTCATGAGGTGTCATAGTGATGTGTTATCATTGATGTAAAGATTGATCATTGTTTTGTCATTGTATCATTGATGTATTGTCATGACTGGTAGGAAGTACCAAATGGATAAAATCCAAAGTGGTCCCCTTATGGTGAAATCCCTCATGGGAAGATGCTTTGCGGAGTTCAAATGGTTAAGTGGTTTGGTAGCCCCAATAGTGTAGT
>ML784841.1:310630-347687 GCA_009831015.1 Picea engelmannii
TAATATATTGGTTAGATGTTGGTGCTAGGTTCCTGAATTCTGAAGCAAGTTCCCAGGGTATCATTCTACATGTTCATATCTGTTACAAAATTTTTGGTATGATTATATGTAGTATTGATGCTTGGATTCACTCATGGTATGGTGAATACTTGAAGAATTATTTGTATGGTTGTTGTGTGATCTGATTATGCTATATGTTGGTCGGTTGATTGACTGAGAAACACTCTCATGTTTGGTATAACTCTGATATGGTTGAGGGATATCTATCTTATATGATGATGTATGCATGAGATACATGCATAGGATTATTTGTATGATTTTTATGATGTTGGATGGTTGGTTGAGTGGTTATGTTCTAATATAGTTGAGGGATATCTATGTTGTGTTATGGTGTATGCATGAGGCACATGCATAGGTTGTTGGATTTCCTAGATTTGTTGTGATTGAAGATGGTGCAGGTTGGGCAGTGACAGGTTACATATGTATGTGACAGAGGCAGTAAGGGTTTGAAGGACAAAAGTTGTGAAGTTTCAGAAACCCTAGCTTTCTGAGGGTGTACACAGGCTGAAAGTTGAGGAGGTCATGTACAAACATGTTTTGCAGTGTAGAAAGGTTGTGTACATACACGTGTTGCAGTATAGACAGGTCACGTACCTATTGACATATTGTATTATGTCTACAAGCTGTGTCTTTTACTTGAGCGTTGGATTCCTCTTCTCAGTTGGTGCTAAGATCTGTAAGCTAGGTCTAGAATTGAGAGTTGGTGTTGTTTTTACTTGGTGCTGATAAACCCTCGAGATTGTAGTCTCCTATAACATATAATACAAAATGTTTACACATATATCTGGTGTTCTTTGTGTTCATTATTGTGACGGTTCATAGTTCTTTATTGTTGTTGTATGTTGTTGAGATATGTTTACATAAAAGAAATTAAGAGTGAATGGAAGTAATGAGTAATGATGTTGTGAATGGTGATTGCTAACTAAAGTTTTGTAAGAAATGAAAAAGAGCCTCACACTAATTCACCTCCCCAGTGTGGTCGGTGTGTCCAACACAACTAACATTTTAGGAAAGTTTTAGATATAGATATATATTAGGAAGTCCTAATATCTAAGGCATTCCAGATTCAATTTGAATGGATTGGGAAGATTCCCTTAGATAGGAGTTGGTTCTAGTAGCACAAGACTATTTATCATAAGTTTTATATTGTCAAGATTCAACTTTTAGGAGGTACCTTGGTACTCCCAATGCTTCTCACTATTGAATTGTACTTTTGAGTCCCATTGGCCTACTTTCTTTGGATATTCATGGACATTAACAAAATTATCTTTCCTATGTTTACAACTCTTCTATCAAAAATTCATTATATACAAGAATAATATGTCTCTCTAACTAGAAACATAAACAAGTCTTATAGTGAACATACATGCCAAAAGACCCAAAGTAGAGAGAGTCATAATGCCAAGAAAAAATGGATGATACAAATGTTTATGAATGCAAAAAATTGAAATTGGTCTGAGGGATAGATTTATCATATAGGCATAATAGGTAGAAAATTTGTTTACTACAAGGAACACCATCACATGGTTTGATTATTTGTAGGAAATAGGTAAAATTGCAATAATCATTTTATGTGAAAGATTATGTTCTCAACTAGGATTCTAGATCCATTTGATACCTTGTTCAAATTCAGCACTACAATCCCACTACATGATCCATATTTTTAAAACTTTGTAGTGATAAGGAAGTGTGTAAGGATAATATAACTGTAAACTCATTCTGGAGGGATTTTTCTAGACAGGAAAATCCTCATCAATTCTAAGAAAATACATGTCATTATAAGGTTTCCACAAGATGGGTAGGATACCACTAAAATTTTCATGGTTCACATCATAGTGTAGAAAGAGGGAGATACCATGTACAAAGATGGAGCTACAACAGAAGAGAAAATGGACCTATACTTGACATATGGCATGAAATCCAAGAACCAAGGCTATGATGTAACCTCCATTAACCATTTTATGACTATCATTGTAGTACAATTGATGTCTACAATGGTATTGTAGATCTAAGGAAAGGGTGAGTGTACAAAATAGGCCACCCATGTGGTTGGAAACTATGAAAATGACATAAATTTGAACTAGGTGAGGTATGCCACTAATTAGGTACTACATAATGTATTGGATGCATATTATATGAACTAGGAATTCCATTTTAGGAGTTTTTTTATATTCATTGCATTATCACACTGGGTAGAACCACTAGGTGTTCAACTATTGTGGTGGAATCCATGGGATTTTTTTTTTGTATCCAATTATGAATCCCTCTCCTATTCATCAAATAAGGTAGCATAGGTCAACATTAGAACCATGTAAGTGAGTTACTATCAAAACATGTACAATGGCATTATGTAAACCACTAGGATTCTTGTGGGTAGTATTGAAATGCATGGCCAAAAATACCAGTTTGTGGTGTCAATACACTATTGTATGATGATAACATGGCTATTGGATGGTATAATGAACTTGAAAGAGGTGGTGGAGACCTAGGAATTTATGTTGACTCCAAGGCTTGTTGAGTGTGCCTTAAAGAGATGGGCCTAGCTAACTAAAGAGTAGTATAATAAATATGGAAAGTGGCATTGCTAGAATGTATTGTGAGGGAAGGAGGCACTAGGAAGAAGCCTTGTATCTTCATGGAGGAGGGAGATGCATCGAATTCCACTAAGTAAAATATATTGGAGACACAAAGGATAAGGGTTATGCTTATTTTTTATGGAATGGATTATGACCCAACAGTGATACTAGCCTACCACCCCCTCCTCTCTTAGCATGTGTATCTAGTAATCAACTCTATCATGTAGCCTATAAGTATCCCCATATATGATGGGTAGATAAATTTCTATCGACGTGTAGAAATACACCTATGGAAAGTGGAAATATTAATTTCTCAATGTTTTAGTTGCACTGAGTGCTCCAGCACCATATAGTTGAAAAATGTACACTCTCATCACGATGAACCTTGACATCCCTTAGCCACCCCTACAACTAATGATGCCAATCACACTTCCTAGACCTATCTTGGATACATCAGAACTAATTCCCCCTACCTACACCCATGGAGGAGTTATATTTAGAATTGTTTGGTAGAGGCACATTGGAAAATGGAGAGGGAAGGTGACTCCCATGTGACATGTTATTCATTAGCTTGTTACCAAAGAAACTTCAACCAGACACAAGTTATGGAGGTTTGAGAACTAAGGAGATTTAAGATAATATGTCACCACCATTATGGATAAAACAAAAATCTAGGACTCCATACGCAATATGATAGATGAACATCCACAAGGAATTTATGTTAGTGGAAAGGGAAAAGGAAATGGTCGAATATATGGGATATCAATTTGGATGGGTAACCATGTTAGGCAAGAAGGAGGAAGAGGATATAATCAACAAGTTTTTCCACCTTCACATGGAACTTTTATTAGTAGAGGATTTCTTACCACTCCATTTGGAATTCATAAGAAAGTAAGTCTCTCTATCAACTTCCACTACTACCCCTCCTATGATGACTATTGGCTCATTTTCATAACCCATGTAAAGTGTAGTGTATAGCTCACTAGTCACAATGCATGCAACTAGTTCTAGATTTGAGTTTGGTGTTTAGATCAAACAAAAATATTCTACAGTGGAGTATTCAAGATAAGGGATTGGAAGAGTGGAATCATTCAATATACCACAATTAGTTCTTATGGTGGAAGAAGTTGAAGAGGGAGATGAGGTTTGATTGCAACTTGTCATTGACTTGTTGAAGATAGATATACCCTCACTTTCTAAGATCATTATAGAATTAGAAACAAAGATGAAAGGAAGAGTTAAGGAGAAGTATGATTGCATGAGAAAACTATGGATTCATAATGTATATCTCAAGGAACAAACAATACAATGAGAAAAATAAAGAGAAGTGTTGCGGATACAAGTCAAATAGGCTACAAAAAATTAGAGTCAATGGAGAAAAAAAGGAACAAAAACCACCACATTTTTATTTAACCAAATGGAGTAGATAAATATTTCACTAGTTAAGTTAAAGAAACAAGATTGAATACCTAAAAGCTTTAAGAAAATGTTCTTGAAGTTGCAATAGAGGTAGGAGAAGAGCTATCCACATGTTTTCAGGAGGTGCTTCCACACCTACCTAAGGCCTTAGAAATCACATATAAAGAAATCAATGTAAAAATTAAAGGTAGCAACAACATTATGACATATTGTAAAGGAACGAAAAGGGTTTCTAGAGTCCATCACAAACTCAGAGGAAATATGTTAATATGAGAAGAAGAAATAACTTGCAAGACTAAAACACACTAAGCAAGAAGATCACAATAAAATAAAATGTTTTGTTTTTAACCATGTGATTACTAAAGCCTAAGTGTAGAGAATTTAAAGTAGGTATGACTATTTTTTCAGAGCTCATGGATAAAATTCTAGAAGCACAGATATATCCCTATAGCACCTAAGCATAAAATCTAGTAGAAAATAAAGCAACTATAAGAACAATATGAGAAGGTTTACATTGAGGCCATCACGTCAAACACTCCAAAAGAAAATATGAAAAATACTCAATGAATAATTTCCAAAATTTCTAAGTATATAATTTCCATGTCTATAGTTAGCATGATTACCATTTTTTTCTAGTTTTAGGTGAGACTAGGACTCATGGTCATATTTTTTATCCTCCATTAAGTATAAGTGTTGAAATATCTTATACCTTGAATACTTTAAGCATTGAAATGTAACTTTAAAATAAGAATTGGGAAATTTTCTTGCACACTAACATTTTCATGTGTTTTTGAAAGGTATCCATAGAAACCTTAAATAATCATCACAGTCATGAGTAATCATAAATGAAGCATGACATAAAATTATCAACATTAAAACATCTTAGCATAATCACTATTCAAGACATAGAAAAATTGAAGCATGAACAATACACCTAAATAGATATAAATCAATGACCTTATCATCCCATCACTTAAGTGCACATTAGGAGGTGGACCCTATAAGAGACAAAGGGAATGGGAATTCTACCTCTTTGGAGGAGCAAGATCTTGAGGATAAGATATTACTTTTTCATCTATGTGAGTGGGAAGAACCAAAATCACAATATAAATCATCATGTCAATCATACAAATAAATTTCAATTAGAAATGAAATAAAAGATCAAATACTTGGATATTCAATGGTTGTCCTCGTATGATATTATTTTAATGCTGCTCCAATATATATCCTCCACTACTTGTTCTAATAATTTAACCAACACTTAAAGAATCAACAAAATAATAAAATAAATTAATGAACATTTTTATGACTAAATAATAATTAAAAATACTTGAGTGCATGAATACCTGAATGATACCCTCTTGGTTTCGAGAATAATTTATTGGAGTAATCTAATATTGGATCAAACCTCCCTTGATTTGACAGAGCAGTAGTGAAGTCAACATTGACTTTGTTGTTGCTCTGTTGGATCAAGGGAAGTTTTCTCCAAGATTATCCAAATCATAATCTATTCTCTATTGAACATGGACAACCACATGAAGGTGGAAGGTTTTATGACCACTCCCCCCCCCCTTACATAACTCTAAATTCCCCATTACCCAATCTATCTGCTAGAAAATAGTTGAAAGCAACACATTAAGATCCATGCATAAACACTAGAAAAACAACAAATTCATAAAGAAACATATGTGGTTTTGTGCATAAAGAAACATATAGAAATAATTCATTAACATATAACATTAATTCATTCATTCATCAATCATAGACAAAAAATTATTCATCTCAATAAATTTTATCATCAAAAATATGTTTTCACAATATGGTACATGATGTTTCTAATATTATAACAAGTACAATCATTTTTTTTTGTTTCTTTCTGTTTAAAATGAATTCAGAAAGGAGTTTGTTAATTCCTTCTTCCTCTTCAGATGTTCTAGCCTCTGCATGTCTTATTGACAACCTAGTTGTGTAGTCATGACATCAAGGATGTTGGAAGGAGGGGTGTAGATCATCGGTTGCAATAAGAAAGAAATGTTAAATTGGTATTTATTATTATTATTATTACAAATATTTAATTAATAAAAAGAGAAGGCAAGCATAGTAGTTTCAGATGTGGACATATGTTCCTCTTCTTGTCTAGCCTCATCATCTAGATGCTCTGGAGTTGAAATAGGAAAGGTGATAATTAATACACCATTTTCAGTTAAATATTTTTAATTGTAATTTATAATGCATTTGTTATAGCACATGAAATACCTCCAGTACCGAGTTGCACACCACCTTCATTAGGTGACACTCTACCGTCACTAGGATGTGTTCTTCTAGTGGGGACACTTGTTTCTTGATTGGTTTCCTAGTTAAAAAAAACAAACACATTAATTTATGGCCAAAAATAATAATCAATAGATTGTACAAGTAATAAATTATAAAAATCGTATTTTTTTTTTTTACTTGTGTGTCAGTTTGAGTGTCAGAAGATTGTGTTTCCCCCAATATTTTTCTGCATTCAACTACAACTTGAAATCCATTCTTAAAATAAAGCTTGAGGTATTCCTCTCTTGGAACTTCTTTTAACTCCAATCCCTGCAAATTTTCATACGAACATGAATTTTGCTTCTTCTCTAAAATTAAATTAAAACTGTTAACATATTATTTGGATGGAATTGATTTTTTTATACTTACAATTCATACGACCAGTTTCGAGTAAAACCACTCGGGCCAAGTTTGTGTTGCCCATGTTTTTCTGTTCTAGCCTTGGTGGCTTTGGATGTTTCTGGGAAACTATATTGAAAAATTTCAAATACGTAATTATATGTCTCAATGATGATAAAGCTTCATAATTACATTATTAGAAGTGTCGCATACCTTCCAACACTAGGTGGTGTCTTTCCTTATTTTCAGATCATCTTCTCCTTTGCATCTTCCTATAGGGACTTCCACTCCCTCTCAAGAATCATTGGAGGAAACTCATACTGAGGATTTTTTTTCATATGTACCCTATATTGATCCTGCAGATATTTTAAATATGTGCCTTCTTTTGAAGAGATTTTAGATTTGTTGAAGGAGCCCTCATCTAACAAGCCAACCAACTTTTTAATGAGTTCATATTTTAACTTGGAACTTTGGGAATTCCACCTTGTGCATATGGTGAGCCCAAATATTTCCAAGGTCATTTTATGCATGCGTTTATAAAATGTAACGTTTCCTGCAAAACGATATTATCATTAGCTTAAAATAATCGCACATTATACGTTAACTTCAATTAGATTGCACATAATAATTGAAGCACATATTAAATGCCTAGAATCTTTTATATTTTCATAGGGATGAGATCATTGTTTACCAAAAACGTAACCAGTAGTATTCCTACGCTAGTGACATGCGAAGATCCAAGAAATCATGCTTTAAAATGTGCAAAGCCATGTTATTCATCCACATCATCCCTTGCACATTCTAGTATGTGTTGGTCAGGGCCGGGTGTAGTACCAACATCGACCATGGTGGGTGTACCTCTCTGAGTGATTGTCTTAGTACTGATATAGACATCAACCCTTGGGGGGTGTACCCATATGATGTTGTGCTGGTGTAGCAACCACATTGGTACCAACACTATCCTCCGTAGGCACATCTTGGGGATCAAAATCCTGCAAAAACTACTGTAAAAATAAATATTTTTTTATAAAGGACTTGTAAGAGTATAAAAATTAAAATCCAAAATAAATAAATGGGATAATTAAAGATCTTGTTTACCCCATCGTGATGATTTTTGTCCATCGAGTCTTAAATTATTTCCTTTATCTCATGTGTTGCATTCGAATCTGAATCAAAGAAGAGAGTTCGATGTTTGATTTTCTTACAAGCTTCCTTATTGTTTGGACTAGGTTGGTAGAGGAATAAATTTGTTCATCAGTAAGCTCTTCCTCTGCAAGATATGTGGATTATTGGATGGTTGTTTCCTTCCCCTTGTCACCCTGGGACAATGGTGTTTCCAACAATGCAATGCGAATATAAGAATTAGAAAAAATAGAAGAAATTCAAATGTATGCAAAATAAAGTTATTTCATGAATAGGCATGGGACAAAAATATAAAAATTGGTTTTGTTGGCCAAATGGATTAAGAGAAAAGTCATTATTATAATTTACGTATTATTCTTCAATATGCTATATGGATTCAGAGGATCATATTGAAGACAATGTATGTTTCTTGTCTTGTCTTGGAAAATATTGATGAGCAAGATGTTGAAACACGTGTTAGTGATAATATTGATATTACAATAAACGATAATCATAAAATATAAGATTCATTTCTTATAGGTTGGGTAAAATAGTATACATACCGCCCCCATCATAAAAATGTCTTTATCTACTTGATTCAAATTGTAATCAATCAACAACTCTTCCCCTACAGCTATTATTTTTGTTGCACATACGAATATATGGTATCCTTCATTCCCCTGAAATACGCAATTGGGTTGTTTATTTGTGGTCACAAGTTGTGTATTGTTTATAAACTCTGCAATATTTCTCACTACTTTTGTCCTTCCATCAATATATATATATATATATATTCTCCTTTATTTTAATCATTGTCTTTTAGTTGTATATAATTTGCATCCACGCAATATCTTTGATGCATACTTTTTGTATATTGGACTATCCATATCCAATATTTGTAGATGTAATAGGGTCCAACATAATCCATCAATTTATTTATTCCACCATAATAGACCTTTATTCCATCCATGGAAAATATCCCCAAATGATGTAATGATGATAGAGAAATGCAGTATATCCTTTCGTTGACACAAAAACTAGTGTTTATTTGAGGAAGATCCTTGGGTACCCATCGTTTCACTAGATGTTTGTACCTCAAGGGCACCTTGATGTTGTTTATGCTCTCATCATCATAAGAACATGACCCCCCTTTAGCAAAAAAAAATTCCATGTGTTTATGGAATTTTCTTCCGATATTCTCACCTCTAGTTGATCTCTGCCTGTTAGACCTACTAGATGTCTCACTTTCCTCTATTATACATGAACTTCCCTCACTCGATGAATATAGATATTACAAATACCTGTTTGGTTGTACCTCCTACAACACTCCATCAAATGAGAGAAAAAATTAGTGAGTGTCATAAGTGCTATGATGAAGCATATTGAGGAAACCAAAAGAACATAATGGTACAAGTGACTTTTGTTGTTACAATACAATTATCAACCTACTCATTTTTTTGCAAACTTAAGAATACAATAGTACAAGTGAGTTCATGCTTCATGGATTGACATAGACCTTAATTTTAAGAGAATGGAGGATGGACATTTGATCCAAGAGAGATATGTACAAACATAATGGATTTAGGATTTGTGATACTCATGGAATAATCATATAATGGTCCATTAGAACCATCTCCCTTAACATTTGAAGTTGAATGGAGGAAATTCAAAATAGAAATCAGTCTAGAGGAAGAACTATAAGAGGAGATGGATTGAATAATGTGTTACTTCCTATAATAGGGGGGTCATCACTATGACCTAAATGATATTGTATGATTGTTGGTATGGGACTAGTTGTATTAGAAATGTTGTTTGGGTCTCATGGAAGTGGAGGTGGTCCTCTGGGTCTACACAAATTTGGCATTGTAAAACTAATCTCTATATGATTGCCTCTTGGTTCTCCTAGTAGATGGGAGAACTGTAAAAAATGAAGTGATATGCTAAGTGGAAGTTGGTCTAGGATGTAGATGTGGTTTCAGGATGAGGGAGTGGAATTGGAGGGAATCATGCATGTATAAGGCCAAGAATTGTACTATAAATCATCCAACCATATTATAATAAGATAAGAACTAAATCAAATCATCCTTAGGAATATTCATTATCAATATTCATTATGTTCATGAGTGCATATTTTGGTTCTTGAGTTTGAGATTAGTCTCAATGGTACATTTAGACATTTCCATATTGACATGAGGGGGACCATATTCAAATCTTTAGTTCAAACTTTAGTACTACTTTTAGTAGGTTTTGCATGCATGCATGCAACACTTGGAAAATTAACGGAGGGTGGTTGCTTCAAAAAGGTACTTTCCAATTTCGTAATTTGATATTTTGGGGAAGTTTATATGTTTATAAACTTAATACTTTTAATGAAATTTCATGGAGAATTTAATAAAAATAGTGTTGAATTAATAATTCACTACAATACTTGATGTTTGATAAATTGACTTCCCTTGAAAACATGTTTACAAGAACAATTAAATTGACGCACTAAAAAATTCCTTTACTATAAATTTTGGAAGCTGAGAGGAACCATAGAAAATAAGGAAAATGATAAGGTCTAACCATCATATTCCAAAACCTATGAAACTACAAAGATATTCATGTGCCTAAATAAGGGAAATAAATCATGAAAAAAATTACCTGCAATGAGAGGTAATTTTGATTTCCTCTGCAATAGAGGAAGAAGACACATGATCAATGCAAAATCTAACCTGCTAAATATAAATGGAGACCCATGATACCTAACCCATTAATCAAAAAAAATTTAGGCTCACGTTCATGCTAAGAAAATATGTTAAGAAGGGACCCCAACCAAACATAATGCCACAGATGTAGATACCAAAGGTTGTTTCATTCATGAGAAATGGTTATGATGCAATGATTCTTATAAATTTGTAGCTAGATGCATGAATTCCTAATGACCATAGTCATTTCATTTAGAATGAAACTCAACACAAATATTAATAAATATTTCAAAGATCCCTGTAGTTGAAGTTTGAGCAGACTACTATTTTTTCAAAGATCATGGAGAAAATCATGGGTAGTGTTAGTAGGGAACCTGCAAGCAAGGCATTGCAAACACATGAAAAGGTTTTAGATAACTTGTGTAAGGAATTACAAATATTTTGTCAGAGAAACAAATTTATGACATTATGCCGAAATAGTCAGAAACATGTTGTACTATGTTTTTATTGATGTCAAAGGGTTGATGTCAAGTATTGTCATAGTGATGTGTTTGTATCATTGATATATTGATTATTGGTTATATGGTCATTGATGTGATTATTGTCAAAGGATTGATGTCAAGTGGTGTCATAATTATGTGTTGATATTAATGGGAGTTGTATCATTGATGTCATTTCATGGTTTATAGGAAGAAACAAATGAATAAACTCCAAAGTGGTCCCCTTATGGTGAAATCCCTCATGGGAAGACGCTCTTGAATAAAGTTCTCAAAGTGGTCGCCTTATGGTGAAAGCCCTCATGGGAAGATGCTTTGTAAAGTCCAAATGGTTAGGTGGTTGACTATCCCAGCAGTGTGGTTAGGGAACCCAAGTTTGATTGAGGAATAATGTATTGAAGATCAGTAAATTTGCAAGAAAAACTATTCTATATGGATATTATATGTCATGTCGTTTCCGGTGAAATGTGGAACGTCATATAAATCCTCGTAGTTATAGATTTATGGCCATGTGAAGTTGGAGAACCCTCATGAGTTATCTATAATCCCCTAGAAGGTCAAAGAAGTCAAATTATTCTAGAATCTCCTAGAAGAAGTTGACCAGACAACATGGTTAGTCATGGGTTAAGTTGTTGCAAAAAGAAAACAATTAAAAAAAAATTAGTTGCAACTAGAAGTGGAGATTTTACTCTTTGTAGATAAAGGGGTTGTAAGTGGACAAAGTGTTTAGAAGTGGGTTATCTCCAAAAGAAGGAAGTTGGGTAAGTTGGTTAGAAGATAACCCCTAGAGGAAGTTACTTGGAGAAGTATAAATAAGAGAGAAAGGGTCTCTTATGTGTATGATATTTCAACATATTGAATATACATTTGTGAAAGGTTATTTGGGAAGGTATTATTGATAGAGTATATTTGCGACAAAAAAATCGTAGCAAAAAAAGTGTGGCAGAAAAATCACGACATAAAAGTGCGGCATAAAAAGTGCGGAAAAAAAATTGCGACAGAAAACCTGTAGTAGAAAAATTGTGGTGACAGAATCACGACAAAAAAAATGGTAGCATAATCACGACATCAAAACCACAGAAGAAAAATCACGATAACAAAACCATGACAAGCGAATCACAACAGTAAAACCGTGGGAGGATATTTGGCAGTTGTATAAAGTTGGCAGTTTGGTAACCAAATTCGATTTGCATATTGGAATTGTTCCAATTGTTGCATGGTATGGTATAGGTCTTGATGATTAATATAGTATTAAAGGTATGGTTTTGGCACATGGTCTTGTGTAAGGGTTTATGTTATTTGGTTAATGGAGAGTATGGTGTATTGCTAGAGGTTTCTTGTTGGTTAACTTGGTGATATTGTGCATATGGTTGAGAGTATACTTGATGATTGATCTTTGTGAGTAGATCAGATTTGGATGATGAGATTGATGAGGCACATTGAGGTGACATTTTGTTGTGATAGGTTATGTTGTGCATATTTTATGCACTTGTCTTGGTATAGACTGTTGGTACAGTTTGACAAATTGATTTTTGTCTACAAGTTGGGTCTTCCACTTGAGGATTGAATTCCTCTTCTTAGTTGGTGCTGAGATTTACATGCTATGTATTGCATTGAGATTTGGCTATCTCTTTGAGTTGGTGTTGATAAACCCCAAGGATTGTAGTCCATAATACAAAAGAAAATTATACATATATTTGGTGTTCTTTGTGTTATTTATTGTGATGGTGCATAATTTTTTATTTTTAATATATGTCATTGATATATTTTTACATGCAAGAAACTAAGTGTGAATATAAGTAATGAGTAATGATTTTGGGAATGGTGATGGCTAATTGAAGTTTTGTAAGAATTTGTAAAAGGATCCTCACATTGATTCACCCCCCTTCTCGGTGTGGTTGGTGTGTCCAACAATTGGTATCAGAGAAGGCCTTCACTATAAGACTTACAACATTGAAAGAGATCCATGGACACACAAGTAGAAGAAGGTTGTGTAGAATCGTCTAACAATTATCTTATATATGAAGATGAAGATTTTTTGAAGCTAAAAAGAAAAATTATATTTCTTTGAAGCAAAATATGTTTTTGATCATGATTTTGATATTGCTGAATACATTAGGGAAACCCTAGAAAAATACCAAAGGAATACCACGGCACTAAAAAAAATACTCATGAAACAAGAAGAAGATATCAAGAGACTAAAGATTCAATTAAATGAAAAATAAGAATTATGCCATAAGTTGGAAGCATAAGTTGTTGATATTAGAATGAAAGAAGAGAAGTAAAAAGGTTCATGAATAGCTCAACAATCTTGTATGAAATCTTGGATTGTCAAAGATAACCTAATGATAAATATGGTCTTGGATACAACAAGGAAGCAACACACTATGAATCTAGCACTTCTAAGAAGCATGATGTAGGTCCTTATTCTCAAAAGGTGAAAGAAAATTTGCAATTCAAGAACCTACTGAAGGGAAGGAAATTTTCATAAGAACAGAGAAAGGAAGACACCGAGAAGCCACCTTTACACCTCAAAACAAGTTTAGAAAAGACACACCTTCAAGGTGGACACCAAAGCAAGGGTGTGAAAACGTTTTGAATGGTCATTGTTTCTCATGTATTGAATATGGTCACAAAGCTTTGGATTGCATACATTATGCAAGGAAAGAGGTTGGAAGATTCAATAACATGTTAAGATGTTGGAGATGTAATCTTGTGGAACACATTGTTGCACATTGTCACACCATGAGATGATATAGTTGCAATAGGTTTGGTCACGAATTCTAGGATTGCTGGAATACAAGGAGGCAGTCCAAGAGGAATGCTTCATATGATAAGGTAATAAGAACATGAAAGAATAACAATGTTGAAAGGATGGAATCTCAAAGTACAAGTACAGAGAAATCAGGGCACTCTCATAAGTGGATGAAGAAGATTGAACAACCAGACATGAATGAAGGAATAAAGAATCAAGAAATATTCACTCTTTTTGAAGCATACACGAGATCTTATGGGAGAAGTCATGTACATATGTGAGGTGACCTATAGAACGGTTGCGTACATACGTGAGTTGTATGTGGAACAAGCAACATACCTATGGAAAAATCCTCAAGAAGAGAAGTGTACATATGAGTTGCAACATGGTTTGATGGTATAACTTTGTTTTGCAGGGTCTGACATGGTTTGTTGCAGGTTTTCATGATTATATTCTTGCATGTGTGTTTGATGTATGTATGGTGATGACATATGGTTGAGTGTTGAAGCATATCTATCTTAGATGCATGGTACAAACTTTAGTGTGTGGAGTGATGCATTCCTGATAAGGTATATTGTTGGTTATGTTCTTAGTGATGTTATGGCACCTTGTCTATGAGATATATCATGCTAGATAAATATATATCATTTATCTATTGAGGGACACTCTTAGTACATGTTTAGAGGTACTATTGGATGCTTGGTACTTGTTGTAGTGAATGGTTTTTGAGGCAGATATGTCATGGTACATGGTTGATACATATGTGAGCTCCATTGATATATCTTATCATGTATTGTTAGAGCCATATTTGTTGGATTTCTTGGTGCATGCATTTGGCATGTGTTTGCGCTACATATTGGGACATGTAGTTGATGAGTTGATGAGGTGGTTATGTTGTACATCATTGATGAGTCATATCTTGATCTATAGTTGATGCATGATTGGTACATACCTGGTACATTGGTTGAGGCACTTGCTAGAAGTATGATTGGAACATGGTTTAACATTGATGTGACATACATATATGGGAACACATATTGATTGTGGTTCATCTTGTTGATGTTTGGTGAATGGTTGATGCACTTGATTTGGTACATGATGTATGGGATGATAAATTTGAGAGACCTTTTATGATGCTTGGTTTATATATTGATGGTTGAGATACATGGTTGTGGCACTTGGTTCATGGTAGAGGCATATCATGAGTGATATGACACTTGTTTGAGGCATATGGTTGGTACATAGTTGTAACATGTTATTGGCATATGGTTGATACACTCCATTGATGATATCTTATGGTATATTGTATGATATTGATGTACATGGGTGTTGTGCATGGTTGGCACATAGTATGGCACATGATGTACATGATTGATGTTTTTTTCATGATTCTCTATTCATTTTTGACATATCTTTTGATTCATAATGTATGGTATGGCACTATTTTGATGCATGGACAGGTCCAAGGATCATCATAGGAAGAGAATATTATTCTTGAGAAGTTGATCTATGTTCAGGTTGAGCAGTATTATTTGCAGCAGAAGCAAATTGTAGTGGTATCATATTGTTCATCTTGTAGAGAAGATAGGGGGAGACATACCCATAGGGGGAGTTTTTCTTCTTTCCATGATTGGTTGAAATAACATGATTCTAGGAGGAGAGATCATTGGAATCCATGCCATCAAAATTGCATCAGAATGATATCCCTTTTCCAAAGGGGGAGATATTTTTCAGAGGAAGCTCAAAGGCATTCAAATAGAGGGAGCATCACTATGGAGAGAACTACAGTTTTTCGTTGATTTCAAAGGGGGAGAGAGTCACATTGATGTGGTGAGATGAACATTGATGAGGTGAGATGATCACAAAGGGAGCATGATCATTTCCATGTCCAAGTGTTTCCATCAATGATCGGTGTTGACATCAATGTTGGTGTTTCCATCAATGCCAAAGGGGAAGATTGTTGTACTATGTTGTCATTGATGTCAATTCTTATTATACTGATGTCTTTGTATAATTGATATATTGATTATTGGTTATATGGTAATTCATGCAATTATTTTCGAAGGCCTAATGTCAAGTGGTGTCATAATGATGTGTTGATATTAAAGGGAGTTGTATCATTGATTTCATGTCATGGTTGATAGGAAGAACCAAATAGATGAAATCCAAAGTGGTCCCCTTATGGTGAAATCTCTCATGGGAAGACACTCTTGGATAAAGTTCTCAAAGTGGTCCCCTTGTGGTGAAATCCCTCACAGGAAGACACTTTGTGAAGTCCAAATGGTTAGGTGGTTGAGTATCCCAGTAGTGTGGTTATGTAACCCAAGTTAGATTGAGGAATAATGTAATGAAGATCAGTAAATTTGCATGAGAAAATATTTCAGATGAATAATATATTTCATGTCATTTCTGGTGATATGTGGAACATCATATAACTCCTCACGGTTAGATATTTATAGCCATGTGAATTTGGAGAACCCTCATGAGTTATCTAGAAGCCCCTAGAAGGTCAAAGAAGTCAAATTATTCTAGAAGCTCCTAGAAGAAGTTGACCAGTCAAAGTGGTTAGTCATGGGTTAAGTGGTTGAAACAAGAAAAAAATAAAAAATAAATTAGTTGCAACTAGAAGTGGAGAGTTTACTATTTGTGGATAAAGTGGTTGTAAGCAGACAAAGTGGTTAGAAGTGGGTTATCCCCAAATTAAGGAAGTTGGGTAAGTTGGTTAGAAGATAACCCCTAGAGAAAGCTACTTGAAGAAGTATAAATAAGAGAGCAAGGGTCTCTTACGTGTATGATATTTTAGCATATTGAATATCCATTTGTGAAAGGTTATTTGGGCAGGTATTATTAATAGAGAAGATTCGTGGCATAAAAAATAGTGACAGAAAAAGGGCGGCAAAAAAATCACGGCAAAAAAAGTGCAGTAGAAAAATTGCGGTAGAAAAAGAACTGGAGAAAAATTGTTGCAACATAATCGTGGTAGCAAAACCACAGCAACAGAATCATGTCAGTAGAACCTAGAAGAAGAATCGCGATAGAAGAACCGTGGCAGCAAAACCTTGGTAGGAGAATCGCAGCAACAAAACTGTGTCAATAGATTTGGCAGCTACAAAATGTTGGCAGTTCGATAACCGCATCAGATTTGCATATTGGAATTGTTCCAATTGTTGCATGGTATGATATAGGTCTTGATGATTTCTATAGGATTAAAGGTATGGTTTTTGGATATGGTATTGTGTAAGGTTTTATGGTATTTGGTTTATGGAGAGTATGGTGTATTGCTAGAGGTATCTTGTTGGTTAACTTGGTGATAATGTGCATATGGTTGAGAGTTGACTTGATGATTGATCTTTGTTAGTAGATCATATTTGGATGATGAGATTGATGAGACATGTTGAGGTGACAGGTTTTTGTGATAGTTTTTGTTGTGCATAGTTGATGCCCTTGTCTTCGTATAGACTATTGGTACAATTTGATAGATTTCTTTATGTCTACAAGCTCGGTCTTGTACTTGAGTATTGTATTCCTCTTCTTAGTTGGTGATGAGATATGTAGGCTAGGTATTTCATTGAGAGTTGGTTCTCTCTTTGAGTTGGTGCTCATTTTAGTTGGTGCTAATAAACCCCAAGGATTGTAGTTCATAATACAAAAGAAACTTGTACATATATCTGGTTTTCTTTGTTTTCTTTATTGTGATGGTGCATAGTTATTTATTGTTAATATATGTCATTGAGATATGTTTATATGCAAGCAATTAAGTGTGAATAGAAGTAATGAGTAATGATGTTGTGAATGGTGATGGATAACTAAAGTTTTGTAAGAAGTTGTAAAAAGACCCTCACACTGATTCACCCCCCCCCCGTCAGTGTGGTCGGTGTGTCCAACAAAACAAACTCATTTGTTTGAGAAATATGTTTTAGATCCATGAATAAAACTTTTTTCCAATGATTAGGGAATGTGAATTTTCAATGAAGTTAGGGCAGAAAAAGAAGCACTATTTCTATATAGTAGTTTGTAAACTCGAATCAAAAGAATTTCTAGTAATAATAAAATGATAGATTCAAAGAATAAAAGCAAAGCTAAAAATATATATATTGACAGAGATACAAACACCTATTGAAGACATGTTCACTTGGAACAAATACCTAGAAGTTTCAAATTTGTTTTTAAAAACTTATGAGATTATTTTTCATGAATCAAAGGTCTTGAATTTAATAGAAATATCTTTGGGACATGAACATAAACCTCAAATTGGGTTGAGAAGAATATTTTGTTGAATTTTGCACATGTTAGAAGTAAAATAAGGACAATATGCATCAACCATAGGTCTTGATCAAAATCTATTCATAATTTTATTTTGTATTATCAATAACTCGTAAATAAATTAGAAGATAAAAAATTGGAAATAAATCCCTAATATTTAAATGAATTGTGTTCAAAATTAAATTCAAGGGTTTATATTTATAAATTTGTTTACATATGACCCCATCCATGATTTATATCTCACAAATGCTCATTTCAAACAAGAGGAGGCCAACCCAAACACTCCCAATGCTCCCAAAACTAGAAATAACAGTCATTGATTATAGTTTACTATAGGAAGTGGTGTGAGTTATAAGGTCTCACTTGTTTCAAAGACATTACATAGAATAACATAATGTTCATGTCTAGTTTGAGATGTTGGGAACTGAAGGATTATAGAACTAAAATAATTAGAGGCATAACCAATTAAAAATAACATAAATTCAATGGAGGTTATTAAACTTGAATAAAACTAAGAGGAATACATTCATCAATATTTTAATTCTTCTATGCGAGATAACATTTCTTGTAGGATTTAATTCTAAAAGAGCTCAATGGTTTTAATCATCATTTTGGGTGATGGGTATTGAAAAATAGACCCCTTTCTTCTTGGGATATTACTATAGACAATTTTGATGACAGATGTCTATTTCATTTCAAAAATATGTCAATTAAAATGAAATTATTTCTTCATATAGGTCAAATAATAGGGAGTTTTTTAACCTATCTAGGAGGTACTATTTAATTGTGGGTCCTCTTCTATTTCATCCTAGGCATCATATTCTATCTAATTATGGTTCTTTTTCTATGGGATTGGGATTTAATTTTTGTAAGGAGGGATATATTGACTATAATGATTGGTTCAACTATCAATTTTGGTGGATGCACAATAATGATTCCAATGTTTTTAAATCTTTGCAAGACCACTACCTAACTATAATAGAATATTTTCATATTAGAATAACATTTGTTATAGTTTTGTATTTAAATGGTAATTGTAAATGGTTTTATATTTAACTTATTTAAAATATAAATGCACACAATAGACATAACACAATTCTCATGTAGGTGCATGTGTCACAGTCACATAAATATAATGTTTTTTTTTATGATTTTTTTGTTATCTATACCAATCGATTTCTACTAAGTGCTTCCTAGTGGAAGGTTGATAGTTTAATTCTTGTAGGTTCCTAGGTTGTGGCATATTTAACCATGTATTCAAGGGTCATATACCAAATTTCCTTCAAATCTTCTTAAGTGTAGGTGTCATCCTTCACGAAAGAGAACCTTGATTGTTATTTGATCATGTAAGAGACTATAGAATCTTCCAACAAACAAATTTGCAAGAGTGCACCCTCTTTAAACCTATCGGAAGTGTATTTATTGATGTCTAGAATAGTATAATCAAAAAATAAAATAGGTCTCTATCCTTCCTCACCATAGAACATCACAACAAAGGAGGTAAAAAAATCAAATCTAGAATATGAACTTTTGTCTCCTTTTACAAATTTATTGAACATGAACCACATGAACACTTATTTATCTACACATTCATTGTCCTATGCCTTGCATTTTTAGTGGATCAATTGTTGAATATCTCCGAGTCAAAAAATACTTTAAATTTTAGAATTTTCGATAAGTGTGGTACTTGAAAATCGTAGTTAGAATAGGAGCCAAAAATACTTAGTCTATGAAAGGAAAAAAGTGACTCATTTTTTGATCTCGTCATATTCCATATTTGTTGGAAATAATATCCCTCATATTTTCCTTAACAATTTTAGTTTATTGATTGGTGGATGATTGAGGTCAAAATTCATTACCTATAACTAGCATGCTCACTCAAAATCTCAATGTTCAATAACCCAGTACATTTTATAAAGGTGGCCCAATATACAAGCATGTGCCAAAGGGTAGATCAGATGATGTGTGGTAGATAGTGAAGGAGCATATTCTCTTGTGATGCAAGAGCATCACAAGAATAATATTATCTTGTGATGCAGGAGCATCGTAATAAAGCCAGTAAAGAAAGCACAAAAGCAGAGGATAGATGGATATACACTAGCGCACATTTTGAAGGCATTTTGAATTTGAAAAGATGAAACATTAATGTAATAGCTGGAGGGACATAATTGCCCTTAAATGTTTTTGGGATTGTAACATAGATCTTGAGCGGTTACTCTCATTTGTTGGTTGGAGGCATTTATTGTATTAAATGTAAAGTAAATGTAAGCTTTTATTTCGATTAGATAGCTTAGAGTGTAGGAGGGAAAACTCTAGAAAGCTCCCTCGCATGTATTGTATTGTATTATTATTATCCTTATTCTCATTGTAAGAATTAGAGAGTTGTAGAGCAAGATAATAGAAGAACAAATATTTTAAAATTGTATGAGAGGATAGTTGATTCTATAGAACCCATGTACATATGCACTTGGATTAATATAAGGAAGATTTGATCCAAATTTCATGGTGTTTTTATGAATTCTATTTACATCTATTGAATGGTATGTTTACAATTAATACTCAGTCTCTGTTATGCATTTTGTTTCAATGTCGTGTGTATGTATGATTTCATGTTGAATGTATGAAGTCTTTGAGAGGGAGAGAACGAGTTTCAATTGCTTCTCGTCTTGAGAATTCCTGCAAGGAGTGTAGTGAAAGTCCGCAAAGTGTGTGTTGACAGGTTCTGAGTTTTACCTTAGACAATATCAGGAGAGATACTATTGTTCTCATACCAGCAGAAGTGTGAGTATAACATACATCCATGCAAGGAGTGCACGGGCAGGTTGAAGTCTTATAATTTTTCAACCCAAGTGAGGGGTTGAAGGATTTCTGTTGCAAAGAGTGCACAGAAGAGGAAGACATCAGATAACCAGAGGTTATCGTGAGTGCCACAAGGAGCGTGCGCAAAGAACCCTTGGAATTATTAATTTTGTAGTAGAATCCAAGCTTAGAAGGGATAGAGAATTTGATGGATTCGAAGAAAAGAAGAATATTGAAGTCACCTCATAGAGGTTGACCCTAGAATAATTGACGCCAAGTCCTTTGGCTTGGAGCCATTGAAAATTTGAACGAACGGTGGAATTTATCCGAGGGAGGAATATTGAATTTTTGTGAGTTGTTGTATCTAGTAGATCAATGGGAAGGATAAGGCTGATAACCTTCCAGCGCTCACAAGCCCAGGAGGAATAGTATCTGTTGAATATGGATCAACGGGAGTCATTGATTTCTTGAGTTTAGATCTCGACATTTCGGAAGTTGGGAGTTGGAGCATTGGGCTTGCGTTACACAAATGGTCTCGATATCGCGAAACGCGAAGTCACGACGCGAGCATGTCCGTTGATCGAGGAGAAGACACAGGACCGTCAAATCTTGTCCTAGGAAGAGGTCCCACATCGGTTTTCGGGGTTTTGTGGATGTGGAGTGTTGGGGTTGTATCACGTCAATGCCCCTGAAATCACGATTAGTGAAATAACTTTTCACATAAAGGTTGCGGTCACATTAGTTGATCACATGGGTAAGAATTCGTTCCTAGTGCTTGTTTGCACAGATGTAACTCCTAAGAAGGACCTGTGGCTACAAGTGTGAAGATTCCAACAGGGAATAAAAGATTTGTTTCAGCTCAAGGGGAGATTAAGAACGATCCTTAGACCAGGAGGTCAAGCAGAACTTGTTGAGGTAGGGGTGTTGCGTCATGTGGTATCAGAGCACATATTTTGAATCTCTGTAGTAAAGAGAAGATTTGAACAATGCCGCCCAGAAGATGTCAATACAGACCAATGCCTGATCCAGCCGTGGAAAGGGAAATGAGAGAAATTTGTGCTCGATTAGATGCTATGGAGACAACACAGAGATGAGCTACTAATACGGGAGATGTCAATGAAGCCAAAAGTGAAAATGAGGCTAGAGCCAAAGAAGAAGTTGTAGCCGAAGACGCTACAGAAGAATGTCTATTCATATTTGTTGCAAGAATAGGGGCCAGAGAAAAAATGGACATTCTGATGTATGAAGGAAACTTAGATGTTGAGGAGCTAATATATTGGTTTAGAGCTCTGGATAAATACTTCAATTATGAAGATATTGAAGAAGATAGGAAAGTAAAACATGTTGTCACTAGATTGAAAGGGCATGCATCACTATGGTGGGATGAAATGTAGGATGATAGGAATTGCAAGGGAAAGAAAATAATCAAAAGATGGTATAGGATGGTAGCAAAAATGAAAGCCAAATTTATACCCAGAGACTATCAAATTAACCTGTTTCAAAGAATGCAAAATTTGAGACAAAAGGAAATGACTATTGTTCGGGCTAAATATATGCACTATTAATTCCCACATTTATTTATCAACTGGGGCTCATAATATTCGAGGTGCAGGTGCAGGAAACGCAAGATTAGAGCCTATTCTATCCTAATCTAAAGCCGAAAAAACAATCTTCGAACCCACACTATAGAAAATTAACACTAAGGATTCATCACTGGGATGTAGGAATAACTTAGTGTTATAAAGGCTTAGATCGTAGCCTTTCATGCACTCGGGGTGATGTTCATGTGACTAATCGTGAGTAGCTTACCTAAGTTTTTTGTCCTTCAATGATGATTTCCTAAAGTGGATCCACACTTAAATGCAATAAAAGAAACAAGAAAACGGAATTGAAATTCTCGATAGAAACTAAACCATGGGAAAGCCAAATCACAATGAAAGCAAACTAATAATGACAAATAAGTGAAATTAATCTAAAATTGGATCTCAAAAATAATTCTTCAAATGGTTACAAGTGTCAACAAAAATAAGAGTGCTCTACATAAAATGCATGAAAGAAGAACGTATATCTTCTTAATGACAAGATTGGACAATGAGAAATGCACTCTTTTATGTTCACTCGAATTGCAGATTTGACAATTTATCATAAACAGTAAAAGAAATAAGAGTGTAAGAAAATGGTGCAATGGTATTAGAACAATTTCTTGTATACATTTTTATTGGATTTCCAAGCATAATTTTACAAATGAATATCAATGAATGGAATGGTAATGAGACACTTCAATATCCAATGGTGGAATGAGCAAACAATGTTAAATGAAATTATAGAAGAAAAACACTATTACACCAACTGAATAATCATTCCTAGGTATGTGCTAATATGTATATGCTAACTTGAAACTAAACTTGCAGCTCTACAAAAATTGAATGCAAATCAACAAGATAACAACTAAACTAGAAATGAAACTTATACAAAAATAAACACAAGCAATCTAATCTATGAGAGTAAAATAGGGTAGTAGGGTATTACTCAGAATGAGGGGCCCTTCCCATGCTGAATAACCCTTCTTAAAATACAACCAACTCAAGTGAAGAAGATGCACAGTGAATCAACAACAGTCAATTCTCTTTTTTGATCAAAAACTCTGTTTTTACATGGCAATTAACCCCTTAAAGCTTCCTCACAAGAACAAACCTCTTACTTACAAAAACTTCATGAAACTAATGTCTCTTTATCATATCACTATGAGGCTTATTTATACATGAATAATCATTGATGATTTGATGGGACTGAATCCCAATGCTCAGATTTCAAATATTACATTTTTAGATAAAATCCTCAAAAATATGGGTTTTATTGCAATTTGGGTAGATTCGAGTTATGGATCCACACATATCTTTCCAACCAATTAGAAATGTTGAAAATGGTTTATGGTTTATGTAGATGGATGATATTCTTAAAAACCCATTTTTCTGTTTTGAAAGATATGCTCCCATGTGCACGGAAAACGAGGTGCAAGTTGGCAGTTTGAGTTTTGTTGTTGGTTTTGGCAGAATCATTCCCCTTGAGATGGATGTCCACACGTGTGAGCTAGGTGAATTCTGTCTAATGTGTCCACATGAAAACATCATTTTGGACAAAACCCATGTACCTGATTCTCCTCTAGAAGCTTTCCAAAATTTCAAATTATGTCTAGTATTGAATTAGCACAGGCTGCTACCGGAATAGGTGGAGACTTGGTACCGGAATAGACTAAGTACCGGATCATGCTTCTTAAGAGTCAAAGTGATTAGGATCATACATAATCAAACATTTAATCGAATTAACTCAATAAAATTAAACAAATCATTCCTTAACCATAAGTTACCTCTCTATGCACATGATCAAGGTCGTTAATTGTATTTATGGATGAAACAATCAATTAGATACACATATCATAGGTAAAATTGACTCAGACATAGATAATATAGGGTAATAGAAGTGTCAATATTGAGACTCAACATTCCCCCATGCTTAAGTCATTGCATGTCCTCATGCAACAATGATCTTCAAAGTTTCACAATTGATGATACTCCTCACTCGATCAAGCATTCCCTGAAGTTAAGTCTTATCCAATCGTTTTTCGATCAAAGTTAGGATAAAGGGTTGGATTCAACTCTAATATAATTATAGGATAGTCACCAAGAGTTTTCATAATGACTTTGACTAATAGGCCCCCTTGGCTAGGTTACCTTTAAAACAAAAGTGATATAAGCTTAATTTAGATATCATTTGAAGAGAGGAACACATGAAAAAATACATCCCAAGATGATTAACTTGTTTCTTATCCAAGTTTGTAGAGATGAAGCTCTTCTTGTTTAGGTAACGTGAATTACATATAATGAGGGTCCCACTTCTCAAGAAAACCTATTTATTTTAAAGATAGAACTCTAAAGTGGATACTTGAAGGTTCTTAAGAACATCATCAGAGAGATATAAAGGTCATCTCCTAGCCTTGATTTAATAATGATTGCTTCAGAATGATACCCAAGGGTTTATGTTCAGTTTTAAGTGTGTCACCTTATGTTTTTCAACTCCCTTTATCCGGCATAGCCCCGCTACCAGCAGGCTTGTTCAGTACCTCGATGGGTTTACCTTATTACCATACAGGCGTGGCCCCGCTGCCAGTAGGCATGTTCAGTACCCCAGCAGGTTTACTTGTACTTCCTGATACTTCCTTTTTATTATATTACTCAAAATATTTAGAATTATGTATACTGCTCATCAACATTTTTAGAGTATAAGGAAGGCAGGTGGTATGAGAGTGTTTTAGAGTTATTAGGCACATAATTAATTGTTTACAATTATCCCAAGGGTGACATCATCCACATTCAACTTAAATCTTAGCTATTCAATGTATAATGTAATGCCTCGGATAATGACTAAGAGGTCCCTCTAGTTAATCCTATTAGGGTTCTCATGAAAGTTCATTGTGGTTTTGCAAGGGCAGTCCACCACATGAGGTTTTCATCAATACCTTTAAATAAAAACTTGTAAAGATAAACTTAGATAAAAACTTGTTTGAATCAACTAGGTTAGTATTAGACATAATGGTGTCACCACTTTTCAATGGGTATTTCAATTAGCAATCACTTCTTCAAAATGATGAGGTAATAAGACAAGTGCACCCATTATCATATAGATCTAAATGTGAAAATATCTTCTTAAAGGATAGAAAGGATGATTCATTTAGGGTTGAGTGTAGAAATGTAGGAGGAAGATGTACATGAGAGTAAAAACAATTCAACACAAGACTTAAATGATCCTTGATAGAAAGAACATGAAGATATTAGCCCATACCTCTAATTACCTGAAGTGAAAAAAATGTTAAGCACGTGACAAAGATCATATCACTTTGGCATCAGTACCGGATAAGTAATGGAGTAGGTTTCTGCAGTACTGGAACAGACAATATTGGAACAGAGTGACATGATGGATGATTTTTGCTCATTCATGACGAAAACCACTTCACCAAGGAATTCAGTGATAATATACGAGGAGATATATACGAGGGCTTGCAAAATTTCATGGTAGGGAGCGTGCAATAATTGAGAGTAACCATATGTTTATTGCATAATTAGTCTAATTTCTTTTAGTAAAACAAAAAATGTTGAGTTTATATGTCCTATTACTTGAAGCATTTAAATCGAGCAACAAAAACTTTGAGTATAGGATAAGAGCTACCAACACCTCATTACCAGTACCGGATCACCAGAGTACCAGATGGACGCAGGGTTGTGCTTCAGTACCATAATAGCACAGAGTTGTGGTTCAATATCAGAATAGTGCAGACCTCCTCCTTTGGTACCAGATGAGCACACAGGTGACCATCACTACTAGATGAGCACAGTACCAGATGAGCACAGGAATGTTGTTCAGTACTGTATGAACACAGACCTTCTCCTTTGGTACCGGATGAGCACAAAAATGACCATTAGTACTGGAATAGTGCTGACCTCCTCCAATAGTACCAGATGAATGCAGTGTTAAACATTGTTTGCAGTACCGGATGAACACAATTCTGCAGTATCGGAATAGAATGGTACCAGAATTCTAGAAATGAATATCAAATCCCAGCACTGAATCATGTTGATTTGGTCTCGCCGACAAAAGTTGCAAAATAATATGAAGGTTTCAACAACCACTCCCCCATGCCTAAGGTTTTTCATGGCCTCATGAAAACAATGTGAGATGTTAAAAAATGGCTACTCAGAGAGTTGTGAACACCTGCTAAAAACAAACCAATAGAACTAATTAAAACTAGATTTTTATTCATGCTTAAAAACAGAAACGGGAAAATGTCAAAAGTTGAATTATTAGCTATGAATAAAATAGTTTGGACTTAACATTCAATTTCAACTACTATTAAAAGATCACCTAATCGACCATCCTTGTGAAATAGCAGTTTTAAAATAGATAGGTAAATATAAAGCATGAATGCATCATTTTTAACAAATTTAAGGAAAAAGATGAATTTTGAAGAAATAGGTCATGAAGCACTCCCTTAAGTGTTATCTTCCATTGTCAAGGATGCATTTTCCGCTTTTGAAACCCTTCGAGTATTATGTGTGCATTTAGAGGATGAAGAGATTCCCTTCTCATAAGATTCCAATCAAAATCATCATAACTTTTAAAAAGAAATCTACTATATGAACAAAAGATCTTAAACTGATTGCTTTATTATCTTTTGACATTCCCATTTATGAAAAGTATGAAATATAGGTTGCATTGTACTTATGTGCAACATTTATTTATTTATTTACCTATCCTACTCTAATTGAACAAAATAAAATGTCCTTCAAGTATAGGAATACTTCCAGTGAAGCCATGTGCGTAACAGGGTTAGAAATATATCCATACTCGGGTTTAAAAGATAAATTTTAATGCATACCGGAGTATGAAGGACCAACTGCTTCGATGATGAGATCAAGAAATAATGAAAAATATAAGAGTGGTGTGACCTAATAACTAATTGAAACCATATTTCAATAGGATCACTATATTCTTGTTTCTCTTCTTTGTTTAGGTCACACTGAATGTCCTCCTCTACCATGCTATGTAGATTATCCTCTTCAAGATGACTGGTCTTTGGAGTACATACATGATCTGCTGAGAAGCATGCTAAGGACTCCTCAATCTCAGGTTCTAGCAGTTTCTCTCCATTGAATGATTCTTCAGTCTCTTCTACAAGCTGGAAAGGGTGATCAAAGGAGGCTTCTAAATCTTCTTGTGGATGTAGCTTATGGAAATCTTGTTTTTCTATCACTTCTGGAGAGGCAGATAGGTTCTTGACTGTTGTCAATATTTGTTTGTTTTGCGAGGTAGAGATTGAGATCCCAATTGCTGCTAGGATGGAGAGATTTCTTCCAAACTCTTGATCATCTTTGAGTTCTTGTTGTTGGTTTATGGGTCTTGTTTCACACATGGATTAGTGTAGAGGGGGGGTTCTTACAGTGCCCAAATTATTATTTTTTAAATCCTAAGGAAATAAAAAGCAGCAAACTAAAATAAAATGTAAGAAAATCAATTATATACTTGAAGTGCCATCGTGCTACTAGGATCCTGTTGTCACCAAGTTATCTTTTCACACGAGTTAGCTTCTCTTCTCATATATATATAAAATGGCTAATGCTAATAAAACATAAATTCTAACTACTAAAAGGAAGAGGACAACCTAATTTTGGAGTAACCCCACTAAAGTGGATGCGTGGGCTCTTCCCTCATGTCTTACCGTATTCTCTCCGCCCTTAGGTCGTCCTTAAAACCACACCATAGTTGCATGAAAATAAACACGCTTGTATGAAAATAAACACACTTGCATGAAAGGAACAGTCAAGTCTTTGGAGAAATAAAAGCAACCTACCTATGCTCTAATCCCTTTAATTCCCAAAATGTTGGGGCTAAATATATACACTATTAATTCCCACATTTAATTATCAACCGGGGCTCGTAATCTTCGAGGTGCAGGCACAGGAAACGTAGGATCAGAGCCTATTCTAGCCTAATCTAAAGCCGACAAAACAATCTTCAAACCCACACTGCAACAAATTAACACTAAGGATTCATCACTGGGACATAGGAATAACTTAGTGCTATAAAGGCTTAGATCACAGTCTTTCATGCACTCAGGGTGATGTTTGTGTGATTAATCGTGAGTAGCTTACCTAAGTTTTATGTCCTTCAATGATTATTTCCTATAGCGGATCCACACTTAAATGCAATAAAATAAACAAGCAAATGAAATTGAAATTCTCGATAGAAACTAAACCATGGGAAAGCCAAATCACAATGAAAGAAAACTAATAATGACAAATAAGTGAAATTAATCTAAAATTGGATCTCAAGAACAATTCTTCAAATGGTTACAAGTGTCAACAAAAATAAGAGTGCTCTATAGAAAATGTATGAAAGAAGAACGGATATCTTCTTAATGACAAGATTGGACAATGAGAAATGCACTCTTTTATGTTCACTCGAATTGCGGATTTGACAATTTCTCATAAACAGTAAAGAAATAAGAGTGTAAGAAAATGGTGCAATGGTATTAGAACAATTTCTTGTATACTATTTTATTGGATTTCCAAGCATAATTTTACAAATGAATATCAATGAATGGAATGGTAATGAGACACTTCAATATCTAATGGTGGAATGAGCAAACAATGTTAAATGAAATTATAGAAGCAAAACACTATTAGACCAACTGAAGAATCATTCCCAAGTATGTGCTAATATGTATATGCTAACTTGAAACTAAAATTGCAGCTCTACAAAAATTGAATGCAAATCAACAAGATAACAACTAAACTAGAAATGAAACTTATACAAAAATAAACACAAGCAATCTAATCTATAAGAGTAAAATAGGGTAGCAGGGTATTACTCAGAATGAGGGGTCTTTCCCATGCTGAATAACCCTGCTTAAAAGACAATCAACTCAAGTGAAGAATATGCACAGTGAATCAACAACAGTCAATTCTCCTTTTTGATCAAAAACTATGTTTTTACATGGCAATTAACCCCTTAAAGCTTCCTCACAAGAACAAACCTCTTACTTACAAAAACTTCATGAAACTAATGTCTATTTATCATATACCTATGAGGCTTATTTATACATGAATAATCATTGAGGAGTTGATGGGATTGAATCCCAATGCTCAGATTTCAAATATTACCTTTTTAGATAAAATCCTCAAAATTTTGGGTTTTATTGCAATTTGGGTAGATTTGAGTTATGGATCCACCCATATCTTTCAAAAACCCCATTTTTCGTTTTTGAAAGATATGCTCCCATGTGCACGTAAATCAAGGTGCAAGTTGGCAGTTTGAGTTTTGTTGCTAATTTTGGCAGAATCATTCCCCCTGAGCTGGAGGTCCACACGTTTGAGATGGGTGAATTATTTCTCACATGTCTACATGAAAACATCATTCTGGACAAAACCCATGTACCCAATTTTCCTCTAGAATCTTTCCAAAATTTTGAATTATGTCTAGTACCGGATTAGCACAGGCTAGTACCGGAATAGGTGGAGCCTTGGTACCAGAATAGACTGAGTAACAGATCATGTTGCTTAAGATTCAAAGTGATTAGGATCATACATAATCAAGCATTTAATCGAATTAACTCAATAAAATTAAACAAATCATTCCTTAACCATAAGTTACCTCTCTATGCACATGATCAAGGCCATTAATTGTATTTATGGATGAAACAGTCAATTAGATACACATATCATAGGTAAAATTGACTCAGACATAGATAATATAGGGTAATAGAAGTGTCAATACCGAGACTCAATAACTATGAAGGAATACACTGAAGAGTTTTACCGACTAAACATCAGAGCTGATCATCGCGAGAGTGATGATTAAAAGGTTGCCAGATACATGAATGGTCCGAGATATGACATTCAGGATGAGATGAACATGGTGAAAATATGAAATGTGGAAGATTCTTATCAGATTGCTCTGAAGGTAGAAGAAAAATTGGCCCGAAAGCAAGGTCAAAGGGGTAGAGGTAGAAGTCAGAGCAGAGGCAAAGAAATTTCCTAGGACAGGGTACAGAAGCCGAAAGATGAAGAAAAGAAACCTCATAATAACCCAGAAAGAGGAGGAAGTTCACAAGGAATACAATATGCCAATAATAAAAAATTTCTACAATCAAGAGGAAGAGGAAGAGGAAGAGGTAGAGGAGGTGAAATAAAGTGTTTTGTTTGTGGAAAGATGAGAGACAAATATTTTGAATGTCCTGATAGAAAAAGAGATGGAGGAGGTGAAGCTCACATATCAGAAGCGCAAAGGTGAAATGTTGAGGCAGTAGATGCAGAAGGCGAAAGATCCTTAATGATGAGGAAAATTATCTTGAATCCAGAGAAAGAGGCAAAGAATCCAGTCCAGAGGAACAGTCTATTTAGAACTGCTTACAAGACCAAGGATAGGGTATGAAAGGTCATTCTGGACAGGGGAAGCATAGATAATCTAGTATCCACAAAAATGGTGGAGAAGCTATAATTGGAGACAGTCACACATCCGAGCCCATATAAAGTCTCGTGGTTGCGAAAAGGACATCAGGTAACTGTCACTAAACAATGTTTAGTTGAATTTAAGATAGGGGGATACGTAGATGAGATTTTGTGTGATATTATTCCCATGGATGTTTGTCATATTTTATTGGGAAGAACACAACAATATGATAGGAATGTTGTTCATGATGGGATAAAGAACGCATACACCTTAGAGGAGAATGGTAGAATGCATATGTTGTTGCCAATTGAAGAAAAGAAGGTGAAATCAGAAGCAAGCAACACTATACTTCTCATGAGTGGGAAGGAACTTTTTGATGAAGCCAAGAAATAAGAAGACATGCAGTTTGTTGTGGTAAGGAAACTTAGATTCATTTTAACCAGTACTTCGATAGATGATCTACCGGAGGGAATTCAGGAAATGTTGGATCATTTCGCTAAAATAGTGGTGGACGATTTACCTTGTTCATTGCCACACATTAGGAGCATAAGCCATCACATTGATCTTATACCAAGGGATAGTTTACCAAACAAAGAAGTGTATAGATTGACGTTGCAGGAGAATGAAGAAGTCAAGAAGCAAGTCTAGGATTTGATGGACAAGGGGTTGATAAGAGGAAGCTTGAGTCCATGCGTTGTACCAACAATGTTAAGTCCAAATAAGGATGGTGGATGGATAATGTGTATAGACTCGAGGGATATAAACAAAATCACCATCATGTACATATTTCCTTTACCAAGGATGGCTGAATTCATGGATTGCTTGAGTTGTAATACACCCTGGCCTCATACCGACTGAGACATGCCACTCCTCAAACGCTTTACTTAGCTCTGAAACCATCTTTGTAACATTCTCAGCCTTCAACAGGATAGGTCATGCTACTCCATAACACTCTTTCATGCTCAAAAACCAATTTGTAACGTCCCTGACCATTCATGTCGGGCCACGCTACACTGGAGAACACATACATTCTCTGTGCGGAACATACTGTAACATACTTAGCATCTTAACTAAGTTATGTAACATATAATTTTCTAACTGCATGCAATTAAAACATATGCACACACAGAACTCTTGCAAAAGATTAATATATAAAACGTGAACAGACAAATGCATTATGTAAATGCATGAATTCACATTGAAATAGAAGTAAACATATATAGGCAGCATATACATGCAATACCCATAAGCATATAGACAGCTATAATCACGCATAGGATAAACCCATAAAAATAACACGTGTGTTGGTCCTGAGTTTATACTTTAAATCTCTAAAGTATACCGTCAAGGCATTCAAAAATATAGAGAAAGTTAAGGATAGAAAATTCAGTTATACAAAAGAGGGCTATGACTAGTTTCTTAATTGTCTCTGTCTAGCTTCCCAGATTTTCTGGATACTAACATCCCTTTCAATTGTTTCCCATGAACGTTCTAACTCAACCTGGCTACTTGTTGTCTGTAAGATGGTGTTAAATAAATTTAAGGAAATGCTCATTTGATTTGATAGTCCAGGCTCGATATTGGGTTGTTTTGTAACAGGTACAGTCATGAGGGATAAAGACTGAAAAGATAAATTCTTGTGTTTTCTTTTAGAAAGGTCATTTCCAGTATATGAGTTAAATTGTGAAAAGGCAATATGCATGAAATGAAAAGAAAACATAAAGTTGTCGAACAAGGTGAGGCATCAATTAAAGAAGAATCTCACTTTGTGACAGAAGAAGAAAATAGTTAGGAAAAACTCTTAATGAAGCATATGATATTGAAATCTAAAACATTTATAGGTATTGTACTTGTTGATAGCCGATACAGAGGAAAAACTGCAAATGATTAAATTGCAAGAATAATTAATCACCACAGTAGAGGTTGTACTAAATTGCAGTTAAGCATTCATCAAAGAGATATATGAAAAATATGAAACAACGGAGAAACACATCACTCAAACTTGACCAGATCTAGAATCTTCAATTTTTATTTGTATTAATCAAAAAATATCTTCAAATTCTTCTTTACAATGCACCCAGAAAAATCCTTCTTTCAGTCTCATGAAATTATACTTATACAAGATCACCAATACATTGATGGTTGGTGATTTCCTAACTCCTAGGGGAAAACAGTTACAAAAATGAAAACCTCAACCATTTTCATGATTGTATTTTATTTTTCTATCGTCTCGATAATATAAGCTTTTAAAATGATACTTCATTGTTTTATTGAAGTATCTCCTTCTTTTGACCCAATACATTCAATACATTTTTCAAGAAAGTGTACAAAATTTCTGGGATGCTCTGGAAAATCCTTTGCTTCGAATAGATAAAAAAAAATATGAATTTTTGGAAGCCGGTATTCAATCCCATTACCAAGAAACTTAATTGATTGTAATTTTAAGTTTGGCTTCACCAGCCACCTGTCTATTAGGGTAACATCAATTTCCTTTAATTGTGAAATTTCCATCTGAATTTCGTTCAAACCCTCTTTGAAAATCAACTGGTGTCTTACAATGTTTATCTGTCCTAATTTCCCAGTGCAATTGTCTCTTCTAATACCTAATGATCCCTTGTCCAACAAATCAAAGATTTCTTTGCAATCGTCTTTGATTTCTTTGGTTATTTTCTTGTTTTCTGCTATTTTGGTTTCCCATACTTTGAGCATGATATCGCCTCTGATCTGCTCTGCGAAAGATAGCTTTGAAGTTTTCAATACCTCTTCATTTTCTAAACATACAACTTCCTTTTGGAAAGTGGCCCTTGCTGCTTTAGCTTCTTTTTCTTTAAAAATAATATCATCAAAAGAATTGCTTACTTCTTGAAAATAATTCTGAATAATCTCTACTTTGGAGATTAATCTTTGTTGCTCGTCTTCTATCTTCATATGTACTTCCAGTGACTGGTCCTAAAAAACTTTAAAATCTATAACCTAGCCTTTCATTGAAATAAATTTAGTCTATAGTTGTCTTACCAATTCTTCTTTCTGAATAAACTGTATTTGGCTAGTCTGCATCTTCTTGTTCATCTCGTCTAAACTTGACTTAAGCGATTGAATTCATGTTTTTCGACAGCCCTGTCTTGATCCAGACCTTTATTTATTTCTTCTTTGATATTTTTCTCGGTATCTTTTAGTTGGTTTTGCAAATGGACTATCCTGTGGTTACTCTGTTTCGGCCTTGTTCTCATATTGTCAACAGTGAATAGATTTGTTGTTGCCAGAGCTCCCATGGAGCCCACTACCTCTGTAGAAAAATCTTCCTCTTCCAAGTTCTTCTCATCTACCATCACCCTGTGTTTCCTTACCATACCACCTTCTCCCTATGTTTCCTTACCATACCACCTTCTCTCATATACATCTCTTGCTTTAATACAACCTTCATCTTTTTACTGAAAAAGTAATCAGAGGGAGGTATTTCTTCTCTAGAGACATGGGTGAGGTCACTAGCATATATGACTCCTATCTGAGGGAGCCCAAAGGTAGACTGTAAAGGGATCAAGGAGGCAATGGGATTACCCAACTCTTTCGATTTTGTTTCCCCTATTGTCTTGGGGGTATCAACATGAACAATAGATGATGAAGGGGGAGTAGATTGACTGGACTCGGGAGGTGTCCTAGACCTTCTTTATGTTCCTATTCCTGGATTATCTTTCTATGGGACTTCTTCATTTTGTGAAGACCTTTTGGCCCCCTATGGATTTTTCTCGGTGTCTACTTTATCCTGCGCTTTATGTCCGAAACTTGGGGGAGTGTTTTCTTGTTCTAGAGGAGGTGTTGTTTCTTCTCCCTGCAATACCTTGGGCAAGCCACTTCGTCTGTGTCTCTGGAAGGTTAGAAAACTAGTTTGCAAGTCAGATGGTAATTTCTATACCCTGTCTAACACCTCCTTATAGGTTTTGACCCCTTTGAAAATGTCATCACGAGGGGATTCCTCATGTTCATACACTTTCATGCCACAGTGAGCCATGTGATTTCCCACTGTTTGATAAGGTTTGTGTTTCCTGTGTTCGAGATCGACCAACTTGACCTCCTCTAGAGCTGCAACATCATCCTTGGAATGACCCAAGTTCAGTAGAAAAAGCCTCCCAATCTGTGTTATGGGATAAATCCGTAGGTGCAGACACTAACCGATCTCCCTAGATCCACCTGGTATCTAGAACAAAACAGGACAGAATACTACACTTTCCCTATATCTAGTCTATTGAATGAACTAAGAGATAAGGGTTGTGAACATACTTTATGAATGCTTTCCTTATATCTCTGTTGTTCCAATCTTTGCTCCAATTCTCTCGTTCCGTCCAGATCACAACAAAACGAACCAATCGAAGTAAAGGCAGATTAATTTATTCAATGACTAGTCTATACATATGATCAAGGAATTATGTAATAAAGTGACAACATGTTTATGGGAAAGGGACATATTGCTGTATTGAATTAATTGAAATTGAAACTTACAACCTGAGCCTTGATGTCATAGGTCTCCTTTTGATGGCTTCTATCTCTGACACACACAATTGCTCATGCATGAAGAAAATCAACTACTTTGATGACCTTGATGTTGTCTCTTGCTGCTGTAGCATTAGTCCTCCATACAATCTTGCACTGATTCTCTAATCAATCTCTCGCTGACTTGCTGCTTGCTCAACTTAACCCTTTCCATGAGCAATCTCCTCAATATATAGGAAGAGATGGTTTAGTTTCTTGGATAGGGAATGATCCCAAGATATCTCGAATGCCAGTACTTGAATAACCACTCGAAAGCCAACTCACCCTTCTAGAAGATTCCCTTCTAGAAGATTCGAGATCTTTATCTTTTTCTTCTTTGAGAGCATGTTCCCACCCTAACCATGAGTACAGTGCGAGAAGTTCACACCCTAGCTTAAAGCAGCCTGCAAGAAACAGGCATTCTCGCAGGTGAATATATAAGCAGCCTGTGAACATGTTTCAAAATGTGAATTCTGGAAGAAGACAACTGTAACTTTTCTCAGGAAAGTATCCTTGGTAAAGAGATTGATTTTCCATCATCATGATATCATCATGACATCATCACAATGACCAAATTTGTGGATAATAGAATGCCCCCCAAAGTCTGAGAGCAGAACCAGTGACAGTCGATAGACTTTGTAAGCTGCATGTGTGTGTCAAGAACCAAAAGAACATCTAATCAGAGACCTGCAAACATCCAAGCATCAGCAGAATATCATATATATCAAATCTGAGGTAGGCATTCCCATACTCAGATCATAGACTGATGACATCATAAACAAAGGTCATGGCCACCAATCATACACTGTGGATCCACGCCATCAATATATAGCACAGCCACCTGAATACACTGTGGATCTGTGCGACAAAGTTTAAATCAAGATGACATAGCCACAAAACATACATAGTGGATCTATGTGTCGCAAAATATACATACTCCATTGCAACCTGGATCACAAAGATAATATCCAGGGTCTTCAATCTCATCGCCCAAAGTACGAATCTGACCATGTGATTACATGTATCGAAGTTGAACATGGTAGAAACCACTTGATTACTGGTCATTGATGTATACCATTAACAAGTGCGAGGGAAATCACCATTAATGCCAATGACTCCCAAGGTACTATAGTACAATCCATCGACTGTGAATAAATGAGTTGATGTCGAACACTCGATGGAATCTCTCGATCAAGGGTCAATGATGAAAACCCACTGTCGAAAGTGAGAAACTTGCCATTGAGGCATGCAAGCTTAAAGGTACTAAATGATTTCTAAGTCTTAATTTCGGATAATGTGTTGAAGTCGACAGAACAAGACTCGTCACAGGAGGGCCTTGATGTATCCCACATCAGTGACACGAAATGAGTAACAGAGTTTGAAAGTGAAACAGAGCCTAAGACAATTGGACTTTGGACACAGGGAAGGCCGACATGAAGAGGATGAATAACTGCAGATGACCGACTCAAGTAGAGGTTTAAACTGCTCTTGAACATATGGATGACACGACCAATGATTTGGCAGCATTGACTCAAAGACGACCCATGGAAAGACCTTGTTATTGAATTGAATGAGAGACAAATGGATTTCCCAAACCGGCTTCGAATGATGAATAGGGGGTGTCATGTTCAAGAGCGACACTTACTGCCAATTAACACAAAGATGAAACATATCCCTTTCCCAAATTTCCCCCCACCA
>ML784841.1:347737-368503 GCA_009831015.1 Picea engelmannii
CTCAGAGTATTTTTAACGAACCCTAAGAAGGAGTGGTTCGGTCCCATTACGGGTCAGTCAATGTTTGTTTAACGAGTCCAGAGATAGAAAACTCGAAGGTTTTTCAAGATTATAGAGTTTGGAAAAACACTCAAAAGAGAACTCTCTCAGTGCCTTTTTTATACAATAGTCCAACGAGACCGAAAAAGGGTTAAACCATCGCTCTAAGGATGCATAACTTCAAATACTTTAACGAGCATGAAAAGAGCAAGATCGCTCAGCAATCTTTTCATATTTATGGAGTCGTGAAAAGAGCTTAAAGTTAACTCCAGGGGGGTTCCTTTTTCGTGTAACCTCAGCGAGCCCGAAAAAGGGGTAAAACAACGCTCGACCACATTCTCAAGTCTATCACAAGTGCAAGAACAGATAAAAAGGCACTTGAGAAAAACCATAGGAAACAAACAAAACACATCATATCGCAAACGTTTTTCGTCCATAATCATCTGCATTGGGTACCTGCAAGCCATTTACTCACTTTCGCATTAGCAGTTAGGGTAAAAGAGTGAATAAATATGAAAAACCCACTTTTACTATGGTAAAAAGTAAATAAAACAAATTTACCATTCATTTTTACCATATTGTTTTACCCATTTACCATTATAGTGCAAAAACTACCATTTTACCTCCGATCTTAATCATCGATTTCCGAAAGCTTCGGGGCATCATTTCACGAACCGTCTGGATCAGATTGGTGAGTTCTCAATTCCCTAGCCTTTCATGGTTTAATTTGATGATTTGAGTGGCTAAATTTTAAGTTTTGAGGTGTTATTTGAAACCCTATGCGTGAATGAGGATTCTCGCAGGCTGCCCATACGGGGCCTGCGAGAAGTTCTCATTCTCATGGGTGGGCTTGAGCTACAGTGCGAGAAGTTCACACTGTACGTTAAAGCGACCTGCGAACAGTGCAGATTCCAAATTTTTTTAAAATATTTAGCCAATAAAACCAATTTTCATCATGTTTCAAATCATTAACTAGCTTCACATGGTTGTTATGCAGGTTAATAACTATCACAATGGTGCTTGAATGGAGGGAAAGAGAACACGAAGATGATAATTCCACCGCCGAGAATCACCCTCAAACCATTGACGCTTTAAGAGACTGCGGTCTCCTAAAGTATTTCCGCATACCGGGCATGAGAGCCCAAGTGCGATTGTTGGAACATTTAGTCTGGATGTGGGATCCGGATCAACAGGTTTTTAATGTCGCTGCTCACACATTGACGAGTGATATTTAGGATATCTATTACCTGACCGGGTTGTCGAGATGGGGTTCTTATGTCAGTTTGACTGGTAACCTCAGGGGAGGTATGAAAATGAGTGAGTATTGCCGACAGTATTGTGTGCCAGAGGCTGAACGACAAAAAGGGAAAGTGGCCATTTGGGGAGTTACTGATATAACTCTCCGTACCATTCTGTTTACTATAGCTCACATGGCAGGAAGTGTTGCCCCGCATATGGCTCTACAGAGCTACTTTCAGTATGCCCTCAAGTGTGTTGAGCCACGGGTCTTCAACTGGGCTGACGCAGTGTTACGCAACTTCAAGAAACAATTGACAAAAAGCAGGCGAGGAGATCTAAAGCAGTTTGGTTATGGATCATTGCTGGTATCTTTCTTCTGTGAGAGGGTCCCAGTGTATAGGCTTTAGGCTGATTGGCACTTTCCGGGTCCCAGGGATCCACGGATGTTATGATGGTGCCAACTCATGGCCATACATGTGACAGGACCGATCGTCAGGTATGACGATCGCTTCTTCGACTGGCTCCAAGGCCAGGTTTTGATGATAGAGGATTATGCGTATGCCGGTTTGGACTTTCATGGTGATCCTGACCTTGTCCTTCCTGAAGACACACAGTGGGGAAATATTGGTAACAAGTACACCAACCTTTTAACTTTTTAGATGTTTTTGTGTTTTCATCAGATTAAATGTTTTTGGTTTTATGGTTTTATCCAAAAACTAACACCAAAATCTTGTTGATAACACAGATGTTGGGGCATATAGACCAGCTGGTAGTTCTCCTGTTCAGCGTCAAGGAGAGGTAGCAATTGCAGTCCCCCAGTATGCTGAGGACTATCTTACAGTGGAGCAAAACTTAGAGGGTTTGTTGACCGATGTTCCAGAGATGCCTCTAGAGGAGATCCCACGACGCGATCAACGTCACACCGTGGGAGTCTCTGCCTCTATGGGTCGTTTGCTCCGTAGAGTTGCCAGGACCTTAGCGTGCTATCGTGAACATCATTAGTGATGTCACTTTTTGTAGAAGCCAAGAGCTTCATTTTTGATATTTTGGTCTTCGGACACATTTTGTAAAAAATAAACTTTGATCGTTATATATACATGGGATCTACCGGCTTACTTTACATTTGTGTACAATTTAATGTGTTTGATTTTATAAGTTATTTAAATGTCTGTCCAATACATAATTAGCTAAAGCATCTGTCAATGTATTAAGACTTCTCGGAATGTGTTGATATTCTATGTAATCAAAATGTCATTCTAAGAGGCGAATTCGCAAGTATACCCTTAATAAAGTAGGACTTCGAATAGAATATATATTACTGAGTTGTAGTACTACCAACTGCGAGTCAAGTCGAACAACCAAATGACATATTCCGAGAGAGGTAGCATCAACTAATAATTTGACCATGGCGCTATACTCTGCAATGTTGTTGGTTGCTCGTCCAAGACATATCCCTCATAGAGAGATGAGTTCATTTGTCAGGGCATAGATTGCCCAAGCAGCGGAAGCTAGGTTCCGGGTACTACGGCTAGCACCATCAGCGAAGCCAATATAAGGTAGCGAAAACTTCGACATATGGCAAACAAACACAACGTCACGTAAGGGTAGAGACCAGATAACGTCGAAAGCAAAAACTAAAGAAACACACTCACGCAGTATGATACATAAAATACAAGTACTCATGCACAGATGACTCATGCATAGTACTTCTTCAAGTACAACCCATTCCTGGCTTCACTCAAAGGCACACCATCATAGTCCACTAGTTCATATGCTCCCTTTTCCAACACTTTACTGACAATATAAGGACCACGCCACATTGGTTCGAATTTTCCAGCTCCTAGGACATCTTTATCTTGTTCATAAAGAAGAACAAGATCTCCTTCATAGAAGACACGAGGTTTGACATGCTTGTCATACTGTGCCTTAACACATTTTTTCTGGGCTTCTATTACAAGAGTAGCGTCACGGCGAGTCTCATCTAATCGCATCAAATACAACAGACGTTCCTCTTCAGCAGAAGTATTAGGTAAGAGCTCTACAGCTAGCTTCAAAGACGGTATTTCACATTCTATTGGTAGAATGGCTTCCATGCCATAAACTAATTGAAAAGGCGTGAATCCTGTGGCAGACTTAACAGACGTCCGATACGCCCACAGCGCAGAAAACAACATTGTGTGCCAACTGGTTTTATGGATTCCTATCATCCGTCGAATCATAGTTATAAGAACCTTATTAATAGCTTCGACCTAACCATTGGCCTGTGGATAATAGGGTGTTGAGCTATCATGATGAAGGCCCAACTTCTCTGTAAGTTAAGACATCATATTATTTCTAAAATGACTACCGTGATCAGTAATGATAGCCTGAGGAACACCAAAACGAGTGATGACATGGTTAAAAAGGAATAAGGCTGCAGTATTCCCAGTATTATCGAATGTCGGCATTGCCTCGGCCCACTTTGTGAAATAATCAACAACTACGATAATGTAACCATGCCCCCCGGCCGAGTGAGGGTGACATGTCATAAAATCAATGCCCCATTTAGAAAAAGGACCTACTGAGACCACAGGATGAAGGGGAGTAGGATGCGATTGAATCTTCTGATTATAAGTTTGGCAGGCATGACACTTCTGAACATCAGTAATGCAGTCGGTAAATAGGGAAGGCCAAAAGTAACCTGCACGTAAGATCTTCTGGGCAGTAGCATACCCAGACATATGACCACCACATGCTCCTGAATGGCAGTCATTCAAAGCTTTCTCAGCTTCGTCAAAAGTCAAACAACGTCGAAAGACAGATTCAATGCCTCGACAGTAAAGAGTATCGCCAAGGATAATATAATGACGTGCTTGATAACGGACACGACGTCGTTCATTACTGGGCAGAGCAGGTCGGAAAGTTTGAGTTTGGAGATATATAATGATATCTCCGTACCAAATATCGTCGATATTGATAAGGAAAAGTGACTCATCAGGTAACGAATCAACTGCTACCTTTTCCGTGGTAGTGTGGGGAAAATCACAAATTAACTCCGCGAAAACTAGAGATTTCTTCGACGTGGCACGATCGAATTCCAAATCGAACTCCTGGAGAATAACAATCCACTTGGAGTACTTGCCCCCCAGCAATTGACGGGTCAATATATGTTACATGGGGTTACAGTGTGACATCACTGTAGTCTTCCTGGAGAGAATATAATGACGAAAACGTTGGACTGCTTGGACGGTAGCCAAGGCCAGCTTCTCAACATGTTGGTACTTGATTTCCGTGGATGATAAACTTCTACTCAAGTAATAGATAACATGTTCATCATGGTTATCATCCTCCTGAACGAGAACCATGCCGATAGTATACTCAGACGCAGCTAGATAAAGAAAGTAATCTTGACGATAATCTGGAGGAAAAAGAAGAGGAGCTTTGGTAAGGGATAACTTTAAAGCCTCAAAAGCGTTGTTAGCAATTTTATCCCAGACAAACTCAGAATCTTTCTTTAGAAGACGTGTGAAACCACGAGTAATCTTGGCGTAATTTGGGATGAAACGACGAAGAAAGTTCGCTTTCCCCTGCAAACTTTGTCACTGACGCAAAGAAGAAGGAGGAGGGAGATTAAGAATCGCCTCGACCTTGATAGGATCCACCCGGATCCCATGGCATGAGACAATGAAACCAAGGAGACGGCCTAATTTTACACAAAAGACACATTTATGAGGATTCAGGCGAATGCGATAGAATCGACAACGAAAAAAAATTGGTCGGAGATGTTTAGGGTGATCGACCCGATGTAAAGAGTGAGCCGACAAATCATCCAAATAGGGTTGAACAATATGCTTGATATCGTGAAATGCGTAAGACATAGCATGTTGGAACGTAGCACCTGCGTTCTTTAGACCGAAAGGGATTTTTCTGTAAGCAAAAGTACCCCAAGGACAAATAAAAGTCATTTTATGTTGGTCCTCGGGAGTGATATTGATTTGATTATAGCCGGAAAATCCATCCATGAGGGAAAAGATTTCACTACCGGCACAGTCATCGACGATCTGGTCGACGAAAGGGGTTGGAAAATTGTCCTTCGGAAAAGCTTTGTTGATATCCCGATAATCAACACAAACGCGTATACTACCACCCTTTTTATCAATCGGTACGGGGTTGGAAACCCACTCTATCAATGCCACGGGGTAAATGAACCCGGCTTTAAGAAGTTTTTCAACTTCGAGTTTAATAGCTGCCGCTTTACGTGGATGGACAGGATGGAGGCGCTGCCGGACTGGTTTAGCTCCGAGGTATGTCTTAATCTCATGAACAACGATAGCAGGATCAATACTCGGCATCTCTTCGTAACTCCATGCAAATATGTCACGAAATTCTTTGAATAAGGAAGTATAAGTGACAATTTCGTCATGAGAACACGACGCTCCAATATGAACGTTCTCAACGATCCCAGGTTTCACTGAAATATCTATGGGTATCGTGGGTGAAATGTTACTGAGGTTCCCTTCCGCAAACACATCTCGTGTAGATTGGGGAACCGTGGATATAACAACAACGGTCGACGGAGTCGAAATCCGCTGATAATTCTCTAGAGTTTGTTGTTCCAGAAACAATATGGAACGATGATGCCCATCGTCCCAAGGGGTGTCTTCCATGACGGACATGATCATCTCGTCAGTGGGAAAGATGACATGAAAAGGATTAGGAGACAACTCGTCAAAAGAATAAAAAGTAAGGGATGCCGATTGAATGGCTTGATAAGCAGACTCAACCGGACTTAATGGCATGGCGTTGCCGAAACGAACATGGTCTCCAGGATCAGGGACTATCCAAGGGTCAACAGACATAGGAAGTTCATGAGGTGCAGTAGAGATCATATGAATGGAAGCAATTGACGGGCTTGGAATATTGGGTGGTGGTGGTATGGGGAAAGTACCCATTAACGACGAGTCTTTTAAAAGACCGACACCAACATTCTCATAACCCGGAGGAGTGTTTTCTATGAACGGCACGTTGCCCATGTGAGTATCGGCATTAAAAAAGGCAAGTTGATCGACAGTAACCACTCTTCCCTGATGAGGAAATCGTAAGACACGAAAAAGGGTTGACACGACATCACGCATAGAATCGACCCAGCTTCGACCAAGTAGAAGATTGTAATCTAGGGGAGTATCAAAAACTTCCACTTCCACCTGGATGGTCTTACGTTCCAAAGTGACAGGAAACGTCGGTAGCACACCATAAGGTTTAAAACCAGAGCTGTTGAAGGCTCGCAAAGTGTTTTGTGATTCGTTTAACAGGGGAGAGCCAATGGCTTTCCAACAATAAAAATACATTACGCACGTAGAGGCACCCTCGTCAACAACAGTCCGACAAATACTCTTGTCGAAAACCACAACTTGGATTTGAAACGCAAGTTGTGCGGGTAACCTTGGAATATGATCTTCCAAGTTAAAGACTATCAGATTCTCATCTGTTGGATCAATACCACCTATGGCTTTCAACAGCGCCCTGCGTTGTGCAGGACAAGACTGAAGGACTTCCAGGGAAGACATCGTTGAGGGTGCTTGGGCCAGATCTTCGACAATGCTATAGTTCTGGGCTGCCCGAGCATGAGGATTGAATGCCGATTTCTTCATGACACCTTTTGGGGTGGTCTTATAACTATATCAAGGTTCAGTCGTTCTAGATGAAGAGGACCGTTCGTGGGTGGATTTGGTGGAGAGGGTTGTACCAAATCAGGAGGTAAGTCGTCAACCTTCTCCTTAGAAGGAGTATATTCTTTAGCTCTAGTGGTGAGTGCAACATTGTTTTTCTTGGAATCACCGGTGCACATAAAAAAAAAAAAAGATGTCGAAGTAGAAGTTTGGTCGTGAATGACCAACGAAGCCTGTTGTTGAGATGGGAAGGGTTGAGACAAGACTTCCGGTGTAGAGGGCTTGGGTGTTCCTTGAAGGAACTTGTTAACCTTGGCACGTCTCGGACAATCCTTCGTGTAGTGATCGTCACCATAGATAAGGCAAGGATAACGTGGTTTGCGCTTATCCCGGTCATCAACAGGGGGATATTTGGTTTGCTCATTCAGATTATTGTTTTTACCCTCCCTATTCTTGCCTCTCCCTTTTCTAGACTTATTCTTACCGGCCGGTGTAGACTGAACAACATTCACTTCAGAGGTTTTACCGGCGGGAGGAGCAGGAGACGGAGCACTTTGTACATTAGAAGAATTGGATTTCGGGGTTGTGGTTGAAATGGAATGGGAGTGGGTGTGAGTGGAACCAATCACACCATCAGCTGCATGCGAGGCAGTCGAAACAGTAGAAGTTGTAGAAGTACCAGGACGAGGTAAATTAGGTAGTAAATCATACAATGTTCCCATTTGCGAATAAACGAGATCAAGATACTGAGCATGACTAATAGCCTGCTCTTCTATAACAACACCGCCCATAGCAATGTCCTTGCCAATTTTGTTTACAAAAGACTTGGTAAACCATTCTGCCAGTAATTGATCAGGAAGCTCAAGTTTAATAAGACGTCTCCTCCGTCGCCACTCATGAATATGATCGGATATATGAGTGCCCGAGCTTTGTTTGAAGGAGGTTAAAATCTCGGTTCCGGTATCGTATCGAATTGGTAACTGGTAGTGTGTTAGAAAGGCCATCGCAAGGGTGTTGAAATCAGAAAAGAAACCTCGTGGTAATTCAATGTACCACTTCGCAGCAGCACCCGTAAGAGTCCGTTGAAAAATATGCAATCTAATGGAGTCGTCCATCAATGAGTTGGACGAACACCACAAATGGAAAGTCATGACATGATTATTTGGGTCCTCTCCCACCTTCCCATCGAATTTTGGAATGTCCGATGGAAGCTTTGCAGGAATAGTAGGCCATTGGGGAGAGTGATGAATAGGATCATTAAGAATCCTAGACAAATCGGGCAGATCCAGAGTAGCAAGAAAAGGCAATTGCCGATTCACTTGTGGATACTGGTGACTTTGGGGCGGAACCCCTGTCGGTAGACTAGTGGGACCGTATGCAGTATGCCCCCAGAGGGAAGACCCTGGTTGGCTCTGTGGTGGTTGGATAGGGTAGTAGCCCCAAGGATTTTGAATTTGAGTTTGAGGCTGAGTTGTCTGACCTGACCCCCAAATAGGATTAGTCACACCTGGATATGGTTGGCCTGTAGTACTGACAACTTGGTGCCCCCCAACATTTTGAGGAAAGTTCTGCATAAGTTGATTCCAATACTGGGCCAAAGCAGGAGGTATGTTTTGTCCTAAAGGTGAGGTCGATCCCCCTATCAAAGGGACAGTTCCACCCAGAAGTTGTGTACCAACTGTGGGTTGTTTAGTAACTGCGTTATGTCCGGGAAGAGGAAAAGGAAACGTACCACCCTGTCCACCAAAAGGATTGTGCAGGTTTGGTGCAACAGTCGGGATAATGCTACTAGTATTAAGATTGCCAGTGGGAAACAGAGGGAGTGTCGAGATGAAATTGGGGATAGGATGCCCCCCAGGAAACTGAGGACCACCAGGAGAACCAACCGGAGTTTGTGGAGGTGTTGGATGAGGCACACTCAACAAAGGATTCAACGCATAGTAACTAGGAGGTAAATTTGGGTTAACCTCAGGAGTTCGTTGGGTATTAATAGGGGCAAGAGTAGTGGTAGGAATGTCGGTTTGGACACTCGTAGTATTTGTGAGATGGGCCATCTCGGGAGGGAGAACAAAATGATAAGGGGTAGCCTCTGGTGTAGTCTCTGGTTCAGGAGACACAGGAGGGTTGATTTCGTAGACAGGGGATGATTCAGTACCAAACAAGACTCGTCGGAAATCACCCGACCAAAAAGGATCTTGGCCTACTACACTGTGAGACGGTCCAACAGTTGATTCAGAGGAGGTAACAAAAGTATCTTCAGAAGGATTTATTCGTCCAACAGGTCTTTCACCACGATGAATGCGATAGTCCTCTATAGTATTTGAGATTCGAAAATCAGCAAGAGGATCAGTGGATGCTACTTGTGGAGGTGGTGTAAAAACTTCTGGGACATCACTTATGTCCACGTAAGGTAGAGTAACAAGGGTAATTTCACCTGGACGAGGAGATTCCTCAGGGGTACCCTCAGGTGTTGCCGTATGCAAAGGTTCGGAAGCTTCCGGATGTTCCGGGGACAAACCTTGCATCCTTCGTGAACGGCGTGGGGGAGCAATTGTAAACAAGTAATCAATTCCCCAACGAAAATCCTATGGTCAACTTCGAGAAAAGAACAACACACCTTAGTAAACAAAATCTAGAAGAAATCACCAAGAAAACAATACCTTCCAATATCGAAGCCACTAGTTGGTGATGAAATCCAACGTCGCAACAACGAGACGAGAAGGGGTGGGGCTAAGATGGAAAATTTATGTTGACGACCTGCTTAACAGACTTACGCCCTAGTGAAATCTCCCACACATAATCGTGGGTATACCCTCCAAGGAGCCCGAGTGAGTTTGATCAACGTCGATTCCAGGTACCATGAAGACTTTCCCCTCCACAGTCACCTTGGGTAAGAACCTAGAGAGATAAGCCACTAAGGTCACCACAAACAACAGTACAACCTGGGGAAACAGTCATCAGTCCAATCCACACGCAAAGGCAGGGTATCTAGCCCGAAATCAACTCAAAGGCTTCCACTCATAATTGTGGGTATACCTCGGAGTGACCCCCGTAATACGTGCAATCTCTACACCGATGTCAACAAAGCAGGGTTAGTAACTCTGCCAACACCAATGCGACCTAATGCTTGACCCTTGTGTTAGAAGGGCTTCCCAGGACAATATGCTGCCAATGGAATTTTACACTCCCTAACTCAAGATACTATTGTGTGTTTTTGAGATTTTGGAGAGTGTGTCTCTCTTCCTACTCCAAAGCACTAGCCTAGATAAATGTTGGTGTAAACGAGCCCTAGAAAAAGTTACTAGATCGATTTTAATATTACGTAATGTTTTTACAGGCTGTTGTTTACTCAAAGGCAATGGAAATGAAACTCATGATGTATAACTCTGACCAAAATAATGCAAGGATATGATGAAATATAATTCTTTCCATTCGATGAATCCTAGTTATGGGAGAGAGAGAACAATTTCCGAATCAATCTCAATACTACAATGCAAATGCAATGCTCAATTTCCTCTCAGATGCCAATGCAAACAATCACATATCAATGAGCAAGTTCCATATGTCTTTTCAAAACTTCAATACTCTTAAAACTTTGATTTTCGATGTTCTCGCAAAAAGCAAAAACAAAACTTGAAAGAAAACATGCAGTTCACTTTCCAAGCAGAACTCTAAATAATGAGAAAAGAAAACCAAATTATAAAGATCCAAACAAACAACTCAATCCAATACTTTCAATGAAAGCAAAAACAAAAGCAAACCAAGGAGCTTCTCAATGTAAATGAAAAATTTGTCCTTTCGAACCAGCAAGTACAAAAGAAACACCAAACACTCAACTCTCAACCAATCCCTGGTCCTCAGCCAGTCAGATACACTCGACTCCAAAAGTAAGAGAGAATGAAAATGCCAACAAGAGCTAAGAAATGAAAGTCAAGTTTCAAAGGCAAGAAAACACCTAGAAAACCTAGATCAGTTCCAACAAGCCAATGATAGCAAAAGATATGTAAGTCACTGATGCAACAAGCCAAAGAGGTCTAAATCAACATATATGAGCTATTGACAGAGTCAAAACTTGAATTCAAAAATTTCAAAAAATTGTTCGCAGGCCAATGTGGAACACAGTGCGAGAAACTAGAGTTCTCGCAGGCCACTTTGATGTAGCATGCGAACTATCCGCACTGAAATGCATATGCAGAGTGCAAACTGTCAAGGTTCTTGCAGGTTTCAAAAGGGCACAGTGCGAGAATCCCTGAAACTAATGAAAATTTTGAAAAAGCAAGTAAAAATCAATCTGGCTTATAGACCCAGAAGGTCTCTCAGGGTATCCTGAGGACTCAGAGACAGACAAATCAAAAGAAAAATGAAAGAAGAGCAAATGGCCATAGAAAGTTTTAAAACCAAAAAGAAAAAGGGATAGATCCCCAGTGGAGTCGCCAATTTTGTTATGTGATAAATCCGTAGGTGCGGACACTAACCGATCTCCCTAGATCCACCTGGTATCTAGAACAAAACAGGACAAAATACTACACTTTCCCTAGATCTAGTCTATTGAATGAACTAAGAGATAAGGGTTGTGAACATACCTTATGAACGCTTTCCTTAGATCTCTGTTGTTCCAATCTTTTCTCCAATTCTCTCGTTCCATCCAGATCACAACAAAACGACCCAATCGAGGTAAAGGCAGATTAATTTATTCAATGACTAGTCTATACATATGATCAAGGAATTATGTAATAAAGTGACATCATGTTTATGGGAAAGGGACATATTGTTGTATTGAATTAATTGAAAGTGAAACTTACAACCTGAGCCTTGATGTCATAGGTCTCCTTTCGATGGCTTCTAGCTCTGACACACACACTTGCTCATGCATGAAGAAAATCAACTACTTTGATGACCTTGCTGTTGTCTCTTGCTGCTGTAGCATTAGTCCTCCATACAATCTTGCACTGATTCTCTAATCAATCTCTCGCTGACTTGCTGCTTGCTCAACTTAACCCTTTCCATGAGAAATATCCTCAATATATAGGAAGATATGGTTTAGTTTCTTGGATAGGGAATGATCCCAAGATATCTGGAATGCCAGTACTTGAATAACCACTCTAAAGCCAACTCACCCTTCTAGAAGATTCCCTTCTAGAAGATTCGAGATATTTAACTTTTTATTCTTTGAGAGCATGTTCACACCCTAACCATGAGTACAGTGCAAGAAGTTTGCACCCCAGCTTAAAGAAGCCTGTGAGAAACAGGCATTCTCGCAGGTGAATATATAAGCAGCCTGCGAACATGTTTCAAAATGTGAATTCTGGAAGAAGACAACTGTAACTTTTCTCAGGAAAGTATCCTTGGTAAAGAGTTTGATTTTCCATCATCATGATACCATCATCATGATATCATCATGACATCATCACAATGACCAAATTTGTGGATAACAATCTGTACAGGAAAGACTGGCCAAAACTTCTTTTGAGCTATCTTCAATTCTATCCCAATACTGCCTGTTATTATCTGATGAGCTACCTCCCTGCACACCAGTCTGTCAGGGAGGAATTTTGGAAGTGCATGAGGAGGGATCGAACATATGAAAACCCTGATATAGGATAAATTCTCCTCAATAAACCAATCGGCAACCGCCTTGAATTTTCCTATGAAGGACTCTGAAATATGGGGGGGTGCACAGACATACAACATTGGATGCACCGGTATCACCACAAAATGACAAATTTCGTAAAAAGAATCCTTATCATTTTCTTCCCACAACTTAGAATGGTATTCATGAATACGTTCAGTGCAGGTTGGGTTCCAACTCCAATTCATTAAAGGGAAAGGATTCATGAAACATATAGCATCCATAATGCATGTGGACATGTAAAAGGCTATTGGCTGGCCACTGGATCTCGTGGTTTGAAACTCCATAACCTCCTTAGCTAGGTTATTTGATATAATCTTGTTCCAATTGAAGCTATAGCCTTCGGTTGCTTCATGTAAAAGGGGCACCCATTCTGCAGAGAAATGGGTAGGACTTTTCTTCCCGAAAATTCTACATAGCATCATAGCCACATAGACCATGTACACATTCAATGAGGCTGTGGCATAAATGCAATGGGTATTGGCCCTGAATTTTTCTATGTGTCTCCACCAGTCTTTGATTAAGATGGGGTATTTTTGATCTACCTCTGTGCATTCTTTCCTTTGAAATTCACTTACAAACTCTTTATTATAAATGTACTTAGAATTGGGAGACAGTTTGTACATTACTTGTATATGCTTCGGTCTGAAAGAGACGACAATGACCCCTCAGATGTCCAAAATGTTTCTTGTCTGCACATCTGTCCTCTCTAAAGCCCAACTGATCATATCGTTGTATGTCATGAGTCGTGGACGCGTAGCTACTTTGTGAAATTCATACTCTGCTATGTCCTAGAGTTTTTTTTCATAATCATCGGGAAAATTCTTGATTTCGTAGTTCAAGGTTTCAAAAATTTTCCTCCAGGATTTGATGGAATCAATGGCATGCAGTGTAGTATCATATATGCCATCTCCTTCTGGGCTTGAGCTTTCAGATGCTTCTTCACTTTTCTTAGGTGCCTTTCTAGGTACCATAATGTTGGCCCTAGAATGAAAGCCTATTTGCAAAAGGAAAATGTATAAGCTTGGATAAATGCAACTCACTCCTGATTGTAAAAAGAAAGAATGAAATTCGAACTACAAAATGTTTATTAACCTTTATCTTGTCTTACAATGAGTGTACTGACACAGGCGATTAGGAATTAATGTTTTAATGAGGAAGATACACCTGGAGATATGCCTTCATCTAAAAAATATCTCCATTTCTCTGTTATTAATACTACCTCATATCGACGATTTCAAACTGGATTTTTGAAAGGATTTCTTTCAACAAATCCTGAAATGCGAAATGAGAAAAGTAGTTAGTCATTATTAATCTCATTTTAAAATAACTTAATTTAGTTTTAGACTTTGTTAAAAAATTGCAATTTCACATTTTAGAATTTCGGGGATCCTGTACCCAAGATGTATGTCATAAGCAAACCTCAAAGCGTGAAATCACAATGGGATTAATTTAGGTGCTAATCACTTGTATTAATTCTTTAATTAATCGAGATTAGTAATTAATTTATTATTTTCAGAAAAACGGTGATCGGGCGTTCAAGGGTCGACATTTTGAAAGCACTTTGACACAAGAAAACTTGAATCGCGAAATATTAATGAATTGTTGATGGTGTTTAAGAGTTTAATTAATCACGACTAAAGGGTACTTTGTGAAATGCGCGTTGGGACTTATAACACTCATTTTTTTCATTTTCATTTCTTTAAATATAAAGCCTTTTTGGGATTTCGGCACCAGGACTTTGGAGTTGTTAACTAAAAATCATACCTCGTGAAAATCTGAATCCCGAAACCTGAAAAAAAATTGAAATATAGTTTTTACTCCTTTTTAGAACTAAGGGAGGCTCCATGACTAGGAAAAAACAAAGTTTTAGGTTTAAAGGGTACAAAATTTAAACTTCGTCTCAACAACGTGAATAACAATGCAGCATGTAAATTAATCACATAATTGACACTAATCTTTGTAAGAATATCACCATCTGTGTGTATACCTTCCATGAACCTCTCATCCTTAGACCACATTGTTCATCACTCTCAATAGTGAGTCACCCTTGAGCTGGGACTAAACTCCACCTGGGTAAAGGGGTTCCTAACCATGCTAAAGGCTCATGAACAACAGGAAAGACTCCGTCTCAGGTGCTCACTCAACTAACAGCCTACAATCCCTCATTCCCCACATGGCTATCCCACCTAAGGAAGTGTGCCCCTTCTCTGCTCAACAGTCCCTCGACTGCCCCACTTCCCTTCCAGGGCTTCAACAACAGGCTGGATAGGAAGTCTCAGAGCCCTGCAACTATAGTTCATCACCTTCAGGAAATCAATCCCCAACAATTCTCTCACCAAGAGAATTGATCACATCCCTGACAACCCACCTCTTCAATATCCCATGGGCCTGATAGCCCGCTTCTTCAATCCCACTCCCAAGCTAACAGTTACCCAACAAAAGGCTCTAGATATGGGTTCAGGTAAAGTTATGAAGATACAATAGATCGTTCAATGGCTGCCAATATTCATGGATGATTGAATTTATATCTCAGTGATGGAGGAATCATGGGAAAGATGATGGTCTGAATGATGGAGGGTTCCCCGAAAATGAACTAAGTCCAACAATATGTATGCCTGCCCCCAACTTGACACTTGTCCTGTTGGAAGCTACTTTGGGCCACTTGTCCCCAACTAAGAACTTAGGATAGCATAATTATCCATACTTTATGATTTAATAAATATTAATATAATATTCCTTAACTTATCCCCTTCCCTTTCCCTAACTAGTGGATTTTAGTCTCCCATCTCTTTTATCATTGTCATCCTGCGTGCAACGATGTATCTTATATTAAGTATGAGATATGTACAAAAACAGGTGCACTGACCTTTAACATCTAGGATCTCCGACCTAATCAAAAAATAATCATCCTAGCTTATAATACTTGCTCACCAGCCTATAAAACATATTAGATACACAAGGCTCTATGGCCTCTACATCGCGTGCACTTAAGATGGTGCGACGGTATCCCAAAATGTACCCAATTCGTCATTTTACTGCACAGTACATGCATGTGCTACACCATGGAATGTGCATACCAAAATGATATCAAATCAGCTCACCAACTTATGTACATTTGTATTTACATTTGAAATTGGGTTCAACCTTAGAGATATTACAATCCCCTCCCCTTATTTATGCACTGTCCTTAGTGCATCATGTACCCATGTACAACTAAATTTCAAAATCCTCAAAAAGATGTGGGTATTCTTCCCACATTGCATCCTCATGCTCCCAAGTAGCATCCTCAGGACAGTACCAGGTCCATTGGACCTTTACAAGCCCTATGGCTCGATTTCAAAGCTGTTTGATTTTTTGTTCCAGAATGTGCATCGGATGCACTTGAAAAGCGCCTTCTTGCTCCATCTAAATCACATTCCAATCAATAAAATGATTAGCATCAGGTACATATTTATTTATCAAGGATACATGGAATACATTATGAACATACATAGATGCAGGCAATGCAATCATATAAGCTACTGGACCAATCCTCTCTAGGATTTCAAATGGCCCACAATAGCAAGCTGCCAACTTTGAACAATTTCCCAACTTTAGGGAACTTTTGTTGGCTTTCACTTTCAAGAATACAAGGTCACCTGCTTTAAATTCCCTGTGAGTTCTGCCCTTATCAACATAGTTTTTCTGCCTATCTTGGGAAGCCTTTAAATTTTGTTTTATTTTCAACATTTTCTCTTCCATTTCCCTGAGTAATTCTAGGAAATGAAAGAGCAAATGTTGAAAATAAAACAAAATTTAAAGGTTGCGCAAGATAGGAATAAAAGATATGTTGATAAGGGAAGAACTCACAGGGAATTTAAAGTGGGTGACCATGTATTCTTGAAAGTGAAAGCCAACATAAGTTCCCTGAAGTTGGGAAATTGTTCAAAGTTGTCAACTCGCTATTGTGGGTCATTTGAAATCCTAGAGATGATTGGTCTAGTAGCTTATATGATTGTATTGCCTACATCTATGTTTGTTCATAATGTATTCCATGTATCCTTGCTAAAGAAATATATACTTGATGCTAATCATTTTATTGATTGGAATGTGATTTAGGAAGAGCAAGACGACACTTTTCAAGTGCGTCCGGTGCGCATTCTGGACCGGAAAATCAAACGGCTCCAAAATCGAGCCATAGGGATTGTAAAGGTCCAATGGACCTAGTACTGTCCTGAGGATGCAATGTGGGAAGAATACCCACATATTTTTGAGGAGTTTGAAATTTAATTGTACATGGGTACATGATGCACTAAGGACAATGCATAAATAAGGGGAGGGGATTGTAATATCCTTAAGGCTGAACCCAATTTCAAATGTAAATACAAATGTACATAAACTGGTGAGCTGATTTGATATCATTTTGGTATGCACATTCCATGGTGTAGCATGTGCATGTACTGTGCAGTAAAATGATGAATTTGGTACATTTTGGGATACCTCGCGCAACATCTTAAGTGTGCACGATGTAGAGGCTAGGGAGCTTTGTGTATCTGATATGTTTTATAGGTTGGTGAGCCAGTATTATAAGCTAGGATGCTTATGTTTTGATTAGGCCGGAGAGCCTAGATGTTAAAGGCCAGTGTGCATGTTTTTGTACATATCTCATATTTAATATAAGATACATCGTTGTGCACAGACCGACCACGATAAAAGAGATGGGAGACTAACCTCCACTAGTTAGGGAAATGGAAGGGGCTAAGTTAAGGAATATTATATTAATATTTATTAAATCATAAAGTATGGATAATTATGTTATCCTAAGTTCTAAGTTGGGGCCAAGTGGGCCAAAGTAGCTTCAAACATGACAAGTGTCAAGTTGGGGGCATTCATACATATTGTTGGACTTAGTTAATTTTTGGGGAACTTCTCCATCATTCAGACCATCATATTTCCCCTGATTCCTCCATCACTGAGATATATAGTCAATCATCCATGAATATTGGAAACCATTGAACGATCCATTGTATATTCATGACTTTACCTGAACCCATATCCATAGCCTTTTGTTGGGTAACTGTTAGCTTGGGAGTGGGATTGAATAAGCATGTTGTCAGGCCCATGGGATATTGAAGAGGTGGGTTGTCAGTCCTGTGAGCAATTCTCTGGGTGAGAGAATTGTTGGGGATTGATTTCCTGAAGGTGTTGAACTATAGTTGCAGGGCTCTAAGACTTCCTATCTGGCCTATTGTTGAAGCCCTAGAAGGGAAGTGGGGTAGTCGAGGGATTGTTGAGCAAAGAAGGGGCACACTTCCTTGGGTGGGACATGCATGTGGGGAATGAGGGACTGTAGGCTGTTAGTTGAGTGAGCACCTGAGACAGAGTCTTTCATGTTGTTCATGAGCCTTTAGCCTGGTTAGGAACCCCTTTACCTGGGTGGAGTTTATTCCCAGCTCGGGGGTGACTAACTGTTGAGAGTGATGAACAGTGTGGTCTAAGGCTGGGAGGTTCATGGAAGGTCTGCATGCAATTGGTGATATTCTCACAAAGATAAGTGTCAATTGTGTGATTAATTTACATGCTACATTGTTATTCACGTGTTATTTTTATGGGTTTATCCTATGCGTGATCATAGTTGTCTTTATGCTTATGGGTATTGCATGTATATGTTTCCTATATATGTTTACTGTTACTTTAGTGTGAATTCATGCATTTACATAGTGTATTTGTCTGTTCACATTTTATATATTAAGCTTCTGCAAGAGTTCTGTGTGTGAATATGTTTTAATTGCATACAGTTAGAAAATTATATGTGACATAACTTAGTTAGGATGCTAAGTATGTTATAGTATGTTCTGCACAGAGAACAAATGTGTTCTCCGGTGTAGCGTGGCTCGACATGAATGGTCGGGGATGTTACAAATTGGTTTTTTAGCATGAAAGAGTGTCCTAGAGTAGCATGACCTGGACTGTTTGAAGGTTGGGAATGTTACAAAGATGGTTTCAAATCTAAGTAAAGCGTCTGAAGAGTGGCATGTCCCGGCCGGTGTGAGGCCGAGGTGTGTTACACTTATTACCTGAAATTCTCTCTTTCTCAAGGCGATGAGTACTTATTTTGAGTTTTTTCTATGCTATATCGATATTTGGTTCTTAACATGAATATACATATTCAATAAGACCATCCATGTTCAAGCCACAAAGAAGCTTCAATCATGATCATGATTAGTCAAGGAAGAAATTCATAAGGACTACAACACAAAGAATAACATTCACTCCCAGGTATGCAAATTTCTTTTATGGTCGTTGTTTTTATTATACTAATTTTGGACATAAGGTTGAAGATTACAAGGATTATAAAATAAATGTTGAAGCAAGAAGTGCCTATGTGGCTCCATGTAACATTGAATGTTACAAATGTCATAACTATGGACACATAGCTAGTGATTGTAGAAGCATGATCGATTCTTCCATGAAAGAGGACATCGATATCAGATATAAGAAAATTTGGATAAAAAAGAACGAAGAACAAGTGAAAAAAGACCAGGTCCCAAAAATCGCAATATTGGTAATAGAATGAGATGAAGAAAAATATACAGAGAAAAAGAAGGATGTCAGATACAGAAAGGTGTGGAAAATAATTGAAAGAAAAGAAGGACAAGTAAATAAGAAACATGTTCAAAATATTGTACTTTCAGGCATTGTAGAGAAAGATGAATCCATGGAAAGAAAGAAAGAAGTTGGAGCTTAGAGAGATGATGAATCTACCAATGAATATGATGATGAATACACATCAAAGCAGGAATTGTTCTAAGCCATCTGGCTTAGAGACTCCCAGGTAATATGAATATTAGACAGGGGGATTCTATGTGATAGTTGTGACAGACCAAAGAACCATTCTTCGAGAAGCTTGCATAGTTTGAGTAGACAGATCCATAGCAGTCAGTTAGCAGAAGTAAAATCAGTTGTAGCAGTGAAGACTCCATGATAGTATAGTGATAAATGGGTCAACATTATGGACAATTAAGAAGTAGAGTATTGAATAGTATGGACATAGATGGATTTGTAAGAACACTTAGCAAGTTTGGGCAGATATATGATAGGGGATGAGAGAATGGATTCCAAATTGATATATATATTTTGGACACATACAGTGCATACAAAAGTTCACATTCAAAATAGAGTAATTTTCAGAAACAACAATGACAAATCTCCCTACAAGCTATGGAAAGGAAGTGCAGACAACAACCTCTACATCAAGGTAACTCAAGGTAGTATTTTATTAATTGAAATTTATGTTGATAATATTGTTTTTGGAAGTACTAATGATAGGTTAAGACAAAAAATTTCAAAGGACATGCAAAATGAATTTGAAATGTCATTACTTGAAGAACTATCCTTCTTTTTGGGTCTTCATATACGTTGAAGTAACCAAGGATTTTTTATTTCTCAAACTAAGTATATCAGAGAAATGATAAAGAGGTTCGGAATGGAATATTGCAAACCCATTATCACTTCTATGAAAACTAGTTGTAGGTTGAGCAAAGATGATGATTCAAAGTATACAGACTAGAGGAAATACAGGTCAATGATTGGCATCTTACTATATGTGACAACATCTGGGCCAGATGTAATGTAGGAAGTTGGACAGGTGGCACGATTTCAAGAAGCACCCATGGAATCACATGTATTAGCAGTGAAGAGGCTTTTCAGATATCTCAAAGGAACATAAGAGTTTGGATTATGGTATCCAAAAGGAAAGGATCTATCACTTATTTCCTACACAGATGCAGATTGGGCAGATTGCATTGATGATCGATGAAGCACCAGTGGAGCAGTGTTCTACTTGGGTGAGTGTTTAGTATAATGGATAAGGAAGAAATAATCATTAGTATCCTTATCTACAGTCGAGGCAGAGTATATTGTAGCAACAATATGTTGTACACAGGTTCTATGGATGAAACAAATTCTGAAAGATATACAGGTTGAGTATGATGAGCCCATTCCAATCTATTGTGATAATACAAGATCCATCAATATCTCAAAGAACCCGGTGATGCACTCCAAGATGAAGCACATGTTAGGATATTTAGACACTTAGGAGTTAGTTAAGATCTACTTGGTCTAATATGTCGTTAGGTAAAAGTGTGTTTCTTTAGTATGCATTAGTATGCATTTGTAGTTAGGAAATCCGACGGTCACGATATGTTCCCGACATAGAGTGATCCGACG